>JAJEJO010053573.1:115034-168655 GCA_020662805.1 Glaucomys volans
TTCCTTCCTTCCTTCCTTCCTTCCTTCCTTCCTTCCTTCCTTCCTTCCTTCCTTCCTTCCTCCTTCTCTTCCCTTCCCTTCCCTCGCTCCCTCCCTCCCTCCCTCCCTCCCTTCCTTCCTTCTTTCCTTCCTTCCTTCTTCTTCCTTTTTTCTGTGACATGACGTGGCAGCTGAGTTCTCCCTGGGGGTGGGAGCAGGGGAGAGAGAGAGAGAGGGAGAGGGAGGGAGATATCACAATGTTTTAAAGAGCTTGCTTTGGAAGTTACTTCCATCAATTCTGCTATATTCAGACCAACCTTGAATCAATTTTGGAGAAGACTATAAAACTTTAAAAACAATATCTATAATGCTATGAGTGTTATGAGGTAGGCATGTCTGGGAGCCATTTTGAAGACTGAATACCACCAGTATGCCTTCTGACTCTTGTTTTATATTCCTCCCATGTGCAAAATATACTCAATCCCTCTCAAGATGCCCCAAAGTTGAATGTTATTATGGAATCATTACAGAAGCCCAGAATTTCACCATTTAAGTCACCTTCAAGTATGGCTAAGATTTCTCAAGTGTTTTTCATTAAGTACCTGTAAGACCAGTAAACTCAAGGGGAGTCATCTGCCCCCCTCTCCCTAACATGCAGTGGTGGAACAGACAAACGGTAACTTTAGTAGATATTCCTGGTCAAAAAAGGAGGAAATGGCTCAGGTTTTACCTCTCTGGGTCACAATTGCATCATTATCTAACTTCAATACCCACAAGTCACTGAGTGGCTTTTGGATGTCTTCCCAACTCTTCAATTACACTTTTTTTTGGTAGACAGGATTTCACTGAGTTCAATCAGAGATTGAACTCAGGGGCACTCAATCACTGAGCCACATCCCTATTTTGTACTTTATTTAGAGATAGGGTCTCACTGAGTTGTTTAGCACCTCACTTTTGGGGAGGCTGGTTTTGAACTCCTGATCTTCCTGCCTCAGCCTCCCAAGCTGCTGGGATTACTTCTTAACAGATTAAATCCTGGTTAGGGTACTGACGCTTATTTCTCCCAAGGAACTTTCTCCAGTAAAACTTTTCCAGCTACCTCAATAAATCTTTCAGTGTTTGTATCTTCCACAGAAGTCTTTGTTTCTGCAATCTGTCTCTTTTCCCTTAAAATGATGCACTCTTTTTTATTCACTTGGCCATAGTTGTGGAACCCCTCATTCTATTATTATGACCTGTGTCACATTGTCCTGCTTTGTTGTTAGTATTAAAAACATATCGATGCTAGCCAGGCACAGTGGCACATGTCTGTAATCTCAGTGACCCAGGAAGCTGGAGCAGGAAGATCAGCAACTTGGAGAGGCCCAAGAACTTAGTGAGACCCTGTCTCAAAAAATAAAGCCAGGTGCAGTGGTACATGCCTACAATCCCAGTCCCTCAGGAGGCTGATGCAGGAGGATTGCAAGTTCAAAGCCAGCCTCAGCAAAAGCAAAGCACTAAGCAACTCAGTGAGACCCCTGTCTCTAAATAAAATACAAAATGAGGTTGGGGATATGGCTCAGTGATTGAGTGCCCCTGAGTTCAATCCCCAGTACCCCCCCAAAATAAAATAAAAATAAAAAGGGCGAAGGATGTGGCTTAGTGGTAGAGCATCCCTGGGTTCAATCCCCAGTACTAGAAACAACAACATCAACAACAAAACAAAACAAAACAAAACATATGCATGCATTGCCAATGTATTCTCATGACTAATGGGACATTTAGTGGATTCTTCTCCTGGGAGAGAAAGATCATGTTTATCAATAGGGTTCCTCTTTAGGACACCTGACTACCCATCATCTCAGGACCCCCTTCTCCTTGGTCAAGGAGTATAGGCACCAGTACTGGTTAATTATTTGAACATCCTTTCCATTTGGTTATCATGTGTAACCACATGTGCTGATCAGTCATATATATATATATATATATATATATATATATATATGATCTCTATGTGAGTGTAATGGATGAACTTTGAAGAACACACAGTCTCATATATAACAACATTCTTTTTCTCATTAATATCTGTAAAATGCCAAAAGTCCTAATTACTCTTTTGCATCCTGTTGTTTTTTGTAACAGTTTATAGGAACTTTTCTTTTTGTATATTATTATGAATTCAGGCCTCTTATAAACCATTTATAGCGGACACTCTGTGGCACCTACTTCCCAAGTCATTCACCCAAACTTCTTGCTTATTGGAGGAGCCCCGAATATGTTTGGGTGTCCATCATTGCTCACTTAAGTCAGGGCTAAATCCTAACTATCATAAGAGTATCACAGTTCTGTCTCCTTTGCCCATGTAATGGTTTCAGGCTTGGCACTCAGTTTGAAAAAAGAGATAAGGGGTATGTGATGTTGTCAGAATCAAATGGAGTCATTTATGTCAAACCCTAACCAAAGGGAGGCAGGAAGCCACCAAGTGAGGGCCCTCATGCACGTTCGCCTGATAATAGGGAACATCCCAAGAGACTCTGGAACTGCAACCTTCCTGCTGAAGGCCACTTCACAAAGGTGTCTGCCCAGCAGCAGCCTGTTCAGACTGATACTATCTTTGTTATTAATCTTTGTAACCAAGGATTATGTTTTCAAAAACTTGGTTATCTTCCTCATTTTGCCTTTAAAAATCTTTGTCTTCCTTCCTTTCTTTCTCTTTGTTCTCTTTCTCTCTCTTGGTTTCTTCTTTCTTTGTGGTAATTGAACCCAGGGGCACTCTGCCATTGAGCTATATCCCTAGTGCTTGCTTTATTTATTTTTGAGACAGGATCATGCTAAATTGCCCTTCTGGACTCCAAACTGTGGTTCTCCTCCCTCAGCCTCCTGAGTCTCTGAGACTACAGTCTTTGCCTTCCTTTGCCTCCCTATCTATGCCTATGGGCTGTTATGACTTGCATATCCAGGATTGCAGTCCCTTGCTATTCCTGAATCAACACTGTTTGGAGAGCTGGGTTTTTTGGTGGCTCATTTTAGATTGATGGGAAAACAGCTGGATGGTGTCTGAGAATGCTTTCTCTGCTCTTAAAATGAAAGCATAGAAAGCAATGGTCCTTTTTCCCACCAGACATTGTGTCTACATGGGATTATTGGAACAATAGCAGTTATTATATGCTATCACCATAACATAATTAAAGAGGAACTAATTCATGAAGAATGACAGAGTTGAAATACAGGGGTAAAACCAAAAGAAAGCCACCTAAAACACCTTGGTTTTATTGTTGAACCACTGAACCAATATCACCTTGGTGATATTGTTGAACCACTGAACCAAACAACCCTAGAGTCAACCGACCATATGGACTTCTTGTTTCCAAATTTTTCCCAATTGTTTGAACCGTTTTGAATTTTTATGCTACTTGCAACCAAAAACATTCTGACACATTTATCTATTTCAATTAACCATATTTAATTTATTTTTGCTACTCAAAATATAACAATGTGGATAGTGAAAACCCTTGTCATTGAACATCAAGCCCTTTCACTACTGTCTGTGACTTTCTTGAGAGCATCCTTACCTTTTAACAACCAGAATGTTCCAGGCTTATTCTGTGTTTTTTTTTTTTTTTTTTTTTTTTTAACCAGGGATTGAACTCAGGGGCACTCGGCCACTGAGCCACATCCCCAGCCCTATTTTTGTATTTTATTTAGAGACAGGGTCTCACTGAGTTGCTTAGGGCCTCGCTAAGATGCTGAGGCTGGCTTTGAACTCGCGATCCTCCTGACTCAGTCTCCCAAATCACTTGGATTACAGGCGTGCACCGCCACGCCTGACTTATTCTGTGTTTTACTTGCCATAAGACATGTAATCAGTTGTTCTCCAAGGGTCCAGGTTTCTTTTAGTGGAGAATAGTGTTGTAGAAGACCAAAATAAGGGCTCTAAGAAGTTGATGTAGGTAAAAAGGACCATTATGGCTTTTCGGCCTCTGTTAGTAGTGATAGAGCTGGAAAGGTTCAATTTTCCTTATATATAAATAGTTGCTACATGTAAATAAGAAAAAGACCAAAACCCAATAGAAAAATGAAATAGGGTTGGGGATATGGCTCAGTTGGTAGAGTGCCTGCCTTACAAGCACAAGGCCCTGGGTTCAATCCCCAGCACCGCAAAAAAAAAAAAAAAAAAAAAAAAAAGAAAAGAAATAGCCAGTTCACAAAAACGAAATGTTAATAGCTTTTACAATATGAAAAGATGTTCATCTTTAGTCATTGTAAAAAGTGCAAATTAAATTAAAATAGGGGTGCCATTTTCCTCCTATCAATAGAAGTGCTTATTATCATGCATTGACACTGGCATTCTCATACACTGTTTACTGGTAGAAGTGTAAATTGGTACAACTTCCCATGGCTGGGAATTTAGCAATTTCTGCCAAAATTATACATGCTTTTGGCTTATAAATTCTAACTCAAGCATTTTGTACTATAGATGTGGTTACACATGACAAATGATGTATGCACCAGGGAACATACAACAAAAAAAGTTACAGAAGGTTGTCAATAACCTAAACATCTACCAATGAGGTACTGGTAGGTTATATAAATCTATAGCAAAAGTACAGCTACCTTCACAAATAACAAGGAAGTTTTTAATGTACTAATATGAAATGATGTCCTGATTTATGTTGCACTATGGAAAAAACAAGGTGCAGAACAGTGTATAAAATATGCTACCATGTGCAGGAAAAGAACAAAGATGACAGGTATACATCTGCTTGGGAATGTGCACAGAAGAGACTAGCAACAGTATGAACTGGGTGGGTTGGGACCAAGAGAGAGGAAGAACCTAGTGATTGTCACTTCGTGTCTTCTGAATTTTAAATTACATGACTGTACTTTTGCTAAAAAGTAAACAAATCAGAAAATATGCATTTCCAACATATTTCCATCAACTTCATTGGTGTTACCAGGTTTATAGTTTTCCTTGCACCAGAGTTTATTTTACTATTTGTGTATTATTTACATTGCCTATTAATATTTGTTTACCTTTGTGTCCCCAGAAGGAAGAATTTATTTGTAATTGATTTTTCAACTCAGTGTGTTTCATAAAATGCTCACTGATATCCTCAAGCCCAGACACTCTGCTAAATCCAGGGAAGAAAAAATTGAGTTGTGTGAGGAATGTGATTCCTGCCTAAGAGGGGAGTTCATATTCATGGGAGATACAAGCATACAAATTATCACTGAGCATTATGAAATGTGCAATAGTAGAAATATGTACAAGAGGGAAAGTCACAGAGCGAAAGTTGTTTTGCTGTGGCTCAGTGAGAGGGGTAGAGTTGCCAGGGAAGACTTTGCTGAAAAACTGGAATTTAATCAGAGTTTGGAAGGATGCATGGAATGTTCTAAAAGTAGGTTCTTGGAGAGAAGAGCACGGAAGCTAGGGTCTAGGGAATACATGGCTTCAGTCCAATGAGGAGAAGTAGGTGATGAGGAAGGGATGCTGTGGGATGAGAAAGGAGGTCAGTTTGGATTAGCATGGAATATCAAGAAGTTTGATAACATTCGGGCATGGTGGCGCACGCCTGTAATCCAAGCGATTCGGGAGGCTGAGCCAGGAAGATAACGAGTTCAAAGCCAGACTCAGCAATTTAGCAAGGCCCTAAGCAACTCAGTGAGATCGTTTCTAAATAAAATACAAAATAGGGCTGGGGATGTGGTTCAGTGGCCGAGTGCCCCTGAGTTCAATCCCCGGTTCAAAAAAAAAAAAAAGAAAGAAAGAAAAAAAATCAAAAAGAAGTTTGATACCTGGAGATAACAAGGAAGCTAGAGGCTTTTAAACTCCAAAGTAATGAGCATAAAGAAGGCAAAGTGTACAAAAGTTGATAGAATCCTTCAAATGCTGCGGAAGACCATGACTACCTCTCCACTGCAACCGTAAGTTCATCCTCTGGCATGGGAGAAGCAATTTGTGAGGTGTGTGTGTGTGTGTGTAGGTGGAGGACGACTTCCCAGTCACCGGGTTTGCCCCAACCTCTACCCTAGGTGCTGATTCTTCTCATGGGTCTTGCTGGACCAGGTGTTGATTCCTTTTCACATGTTTTCTGCTCAAATCCTCTTCTGCTTCCTCCTCCCATCAAAATAATGGTCTGCAGGCCCTGCCCCCAATAGGACTCCGCCTTTTGCGGGCAGGGGTTGAGCTCTAGACTGATAGAGCTGGGGGCGGGTGAGCATGTGTAGGCGAGGTCGTTTGGAGATGCGCCACCGACACTTCGAGAGGCGTGGTCTCAGACTCTTATTTAGTGCTTCCACCCTTCTTCATTCTTAGAGGGCGTGAAACTCTTTGAGCAAGATGGGTGTCTATCGCGTCCGCGTGTCCACTGGAACTTCTGTCTATGCGGGCTCCAACAACCAGGTGCAACTGTGGTTGGTCGGCCAGCACGGGGAGGCGTCGCTCGGGTCGCTGCTAAGGCCAGCCCGAGACCAGGTGAGTAGCAGGGAAGCAGTTGGGGTGGTCTGCGTCCCTGGCCCGAGATCCGTTTAGTACCTGTGAAGTGGCCAGGCACGTCCCAGCCTGCCTCCTTTTTATCCCAGAGGAGCCTGCACGCGTAAAGCTCACGGGGGTCTGCCGGGTGCAGCGCCTGAGAGGGCTTTGTGGCATACAGTTAGTATTCAAACGCTGTTCTCGCCGCCTGGCTTCCTTGGAATTGAGGGTGTCCTTCCCTGCTCCCCTCATTCCACAGAGTTCTGTCACCAAACGCTGCGGTCACAGCCGTCTGTCCTGTTTCTCTATTGTTAAAAGCTGCTACTTCAAATATTCTCTATTGCTAGATCTCTGATCCTGGGGACTTGAGATGGTCTAGGGGAAGGGTGTGAGAAAGGAGGCAGGGCCTGAGAACTCTCAATTTCCGGACCTGCTTCTCTGCTCACATTTACCCGGTGTTCTTGCCATTTCTGTTACGTTTTTCCATTCCCTGACCCTCAAATTCCCATCACAGTCCAGACCCCTAGATATGATCCGGATGCTTGCCTCAAGGACATTTCAGAGGAACCTGCAGAAAGGAGATGCTCCTCTTTCCCACCTCCTAGACCTCTCCTGTGTTTTCTCTCTGGAGCCTCTCCCCCATCACTGGTCTGATAACTGCCTCACCCCGATCACCAATGTCCCCTTGACCCTTGTCATTTCGCCCTCTTAGCTGACATCCCCCCCTTCATTCCAAACCCTTCTGAATCCAGACGATTTCTCCCCACTCTATTCCCAACCTTAAAACATTTCCCCTGCTTAAACATTTGAATGACTCCGCTTGTTTTCAGGACCAAATCCAAACCCCTTGGCTTAACTTTCGACACTCACCATCTGGTCCTGCTCGTCCCCCCTCCCCTGGCACTTTGTGCTCCTAGTCCTCTCCAAGCTGGTGTATCTTGGTTTGCCCCTCTCCACGGACTCTGCCTGAATGCCTTTTCCTTGCTTTGCCTCACTCTCACTCTAGCTAAGCACTCTTAGCTACAAGGTCCTCTGGGAAACTTGCCCCCAGATGGGGCAGGATCCTTGGCCGCCCTCAGCCTTGGTGGGGTCTCACAGCTGTAACTGCGGGATTAACCTTCTCTCCCAGCTTAAAATGTGAGCTCTCCAGCGGCATCGCAGGGTTCCCAGTGCCCCGCCCGGTGCCTAACCCAATCAATGACAATAGGGAGGAAACAAGTTAACAAAGAGAGAAACTTTTCATCTCCTGTCCCCTACTTTCTCACTGGGTCGAGGTATTTGTCAACCCAGAATGGGGTCTTGAGGCCCTTTGCTCAGTGTGCACTGCCTTTTTCTGGCTCCCATTTCCCTGAGGTCCAGGAAAGCAGCCAAAAGTAGGACTCAGCCCAAGTACCTCACCCCACGGGCCCCACCGATGCTGAATTATCACCTACAGGAGCAGGAGTTCAAGGTGGACGTCTCAGAGTACTTGGGGTCGCTGCTGTTTGTGAAACTGCGCAAATGCCACCTTCTTCAGGATGATGCCTGGTTCTGCAACTGGATTTCTGTGCAGGGCCCTGGAGATGAAGGGGCTGAATACAGATTCCCTTGTTACCGCTGGGTGCAGGGCAGCTGCATCTTGAGCCTCCCTGAGGGCACTGGTGAGCACCAGGGGCAAGTGTGTGAGAAGACCCAAGAGAGCTGAGGGTGTGGGGGGAGCAGAGGGATGGGGAAGCTAGAGCCTGGAGGGCAGGGGTTGTTAGGGAGTCGTCAAAACAGAAGGTTGCTGGCACAGGTGTTAAGGAGAAAGGAAAGGGACAAGAAGCTGTAGGGGCAGAGGCAGCCAGAAGGACTGACTGGGAAGACAGGGACAGGGTCAGGTCCTCAGCAAAGTCATACCATGACCTCCTCCTCTTTCAGGCTGCACAGTGGTTGAAGACACTCAAGGCCTGTTCAAGAAACACAGGGAAGAGGAACTGGAAGAGAGAAGGAAGGTGTACCGGTTAGTCCCCCATCCCCTAACCCCAGGGGATCCTACAATGAGAGATTGACTCTCTGGAATACCAATGCCAGATTTCATTTCTTCCCCACAGGTGGGGTAACTGGAAGTCTGGCTTAATCCTGAATGTGGCTGGGACTAGTTTATCTGACCTCCCTGCAGATCAGCGATTTCTGGAAAACAAGAGAGTTGACTTTGAAGCTTCGCTGGCCATGGGGTGAGACCAAGGGGGCCTGGTGAGAAGGACATATCTTGGTCTAGTGGAGGCCAATAGAATTATGGGCTGTACTGGACTGATTAGTCCAAGATAGATGCCTGTGGCTATAATGTTTGGTTCTAAGAGTAAGTATCAAACTGTTTGCCCTCTTCTTCCCTGAAGGCTGGCAGACCTGGCTGTCAAAAGATCTGTGAATATTCTGAGTAACTGGAATGATGTGGACGACTTTAACCGGATTTTCTGGTGTGGCTACAGCAAGCTGGCTGGTCAGTCCCCTACCCCAGTGCTTCTCCCAGGACCTTTTGTCATCTACATCCCACCCAGTTTGGGTTAATGAAAGACCCAGGGTTGGCAGACCAGAGGTTTGGATCCTCTGATAGGCTGAGGCCAAATGAGAATGGTTTGGTGGGGGTCAGGAGGACCAGGAGCTCAGACCCCATAGCATGCTCGCTCAACTGCCATTCCCCAGACCGAGTGCGGCAGTTCTGGAAGGAGGATGCCATCTTTGGATACCAGTTTCTCAATGGTGCAAACCCCATGCTGCTGAGGCGCTCCATTCAGTTTCCTGACCGCCTAGTGTTCCCTTCAGGGACGGAGGAACTGCAGGCTCAGTTGCAGAAGGAGCTCAAGGTATGAACCCTAAGATATTGAACAGTGAAACAGGGTGGTGCTACCATCAACTGTACTGAAGTAGGGTCCACTGTGGATATGGCCTGTAGCCCATTGGCAAGAAGGAATCCTACAGAAGTCCTGAGCAATGCTGAGAAATATAGCTCCAGGGTTTCCCCACATGAGAATGATGCAATTGTGAAGCAGGGGGTGGTATATGAGGTGGGATGGTTGATAGACAGAGTCAAAATGAGGAAATGGCATTGGGCCGTGGTGCTATGGATTCAGGGAGGGTGCAGAATCATCCGGGCCAGAGGAGTGCAGAGGTTAATCAGGAGGCAATATGGGATAATTGATAGAGAAAAATTGTGGGATTACAGGATCAGGCAGACTTAGATTTGAGTCTTGGCTCTGCTGTTTGTAAGCTGTGTGACCTCAGACAAAATACCCATCTTCTTTGATTATCTGTTTGCTTTTCTGTAAAACTGAGACAGATTCAAGTAGAATCAGTAGAATGTATAAGAATTTCATGGGATAATATGCACATAATCCACTACCTGGTATAAGGTAGGTGATGAAGACAAGTCAGTTGCCTTCTCTCTCTTCTCCATTTGGGGAATCAGAGTGGGAAGAAGACACCTTATGCTGAGAGACCCCTTGCCCTCTCCCCCACCTAGGGAGGTACTTTGTTTGAAGCTGACTTCTCCCTGCTGGATGGGATCAAGGCCAATGTCATCTGTAGTCACCAACAGCACCTGGCTGCCCCTCTGGTCATGCTGAAACTGCAGCCTGATGGGCAACTCTTACCCATGGCCATTCAGGTGAGATGACATGGGGTTTATGCTCCCCATTGGTTAGCTTTCTCAGATCAGCCCCTCGTTCAAGTTCACTGAGGACCCACTCTCTGCAAAGGCGTAATGCTGAGACACTGGAGGAATCATTAATAGAGGAAATGGGTGAAGTCTTTGATTTTAAGGGTTTTGCAGCCTCATTGGAGAGGTAGATAGTACTGAAGACAGACAGACTGAAAGGAATCCCTGGAAGAGGGTCAGGGCTTAGACAAGCAGGAGGAGGGGAAGAACCTATCCCCAGGGGCAAGATGTGTTGGGCAGAGGCTGAGGTGGAGAAGCCAGAAGATTCTCTGTGACTGGAGTAGGGGAATAATATGAGGTGAGAGGATAAAGTCTAAGCCAAGCTAAGGAGTGGGGACAAGGGAAGCTGGCAAAGGCTGTTGTGAAAGATGTTGTGGTGCCGGGCATGGTGGCGCACGCCTGTAATCCCAGCACCTGGGAGGCTGAGGCAGGAGAATCGCGAGTTCAAAGCCAGCCTCAGCAACTTAGTGACTCCCTAAGCAGCTCAGTGAGACCCTGTCTCTAAATGAAAAATACAAAATAGGGCTGGGGATGTGGCTCAGTGGTAGAGTGCCCCTGGATTCAATTCCCAGTACCAAAAAAAAAAAAAAAAAAAAAAGTGCCGTGGGCACACTCGAGGGGCAGTTGTGTTTAGTGCCAGGTTTAGGCTCTCATGCTAAAGCTCTGGGAGGTGATGGGCTCCCCTGTGGATGGGGAGGGGGAGGACAGATGGATAGGAGTGCAGAGGGAGCTTCAATTTGTCTGAGTCAAAAAGAGAGGAAAAGGGGAGGAAAAGGGATTCAAATAAAGAGGAAAAGATGCCTGGATAGGGTTTTGACTTGCCAATTTTGAGGCAATGGGAAACATTCAAATTGTCTAGCAGCAGCTGAGAATTGGACACTCAATCCTCTGTACAGAGGTGGGGTAGAAAGATCAGAGAGGCTGAGATTTCTGACCAAGACTGTGGAATGAAGGAAACTAGGGTTTTGAATCTTGTTCACACTGAGGGGACTGAAAGGGGAAGTGGAGCTTGGAGAAGGCAGTGGAAGAACAGTTCCTGCAGGAGGCTGAGGGCACTGAGGCAAGTCCAACACCAATGGATAGCAGGAGGAGGGGGTAATGGTGGCTGGAATGGGAAGATAGAGAAAGACAAGCAAATGTGGAGGAGGAAGGGAGAGGTGATCAGCTAGAAACAGGGAATGGTGGGCGCCTGACACTTAGCTCCTCTTCCAACTCTAACTTCCTACTCCTGTCCTTGCTCCAGCTGCAACTGCCAAGGATTGGCTCTACTCCACCACCACTTTTCCTGCCCACTGATCCCCCCATGGTTTGGCTCCTGGCTAAATGCTGGGTCCGCAGCTCTGAATTCCAGCTGCATGAGCTGCAGTCTCATCTTCTGAGAGGACACCTGATGGCTGAGGTCTTTGCTGTGGCCACCATGAGGTGCCTTCCATCAGTACATCCTGTATTCAAGGTGATACCTTATTCCCCACTCTCTTGCCTGCTTCTGTTTCCACCTCACTGCATATTCCCACCTCTGGAGGGTTCCCTGTGTGACATTCAGGACTTTGTGAGAATGAGACAATGGAAAACAAGAGAACAAGGATGTGGGAGGGGGCTTGCTGTTGTCACCTCCTAGTCCCAAGGGGATGAACATGTTTCTTGGGGAGAGGAGTAAAAAATATTACTATTTTCATCTACAAAGCACAGAAATTCATACATACATGCTAATGACTGGGGATTCCATCCAATCAGAGGGAACCATGCAAATAACATAAAAGACTTCCAGGTAGTCTCTGAAAAGTTCTAAAATAGTAACAGGCAAGCTAGAGGAGCTCAAGCCAGGTTTGTTACAGACAATTAGGCCAAAACATTCACTCACCCAAAATGTTTTCTGGGTGCCTACTATTGGCAAGAATCATTCTAGATGCCAGTGGTAACATCTGGATCAGACAATGCCCTGATCTTTTTGGATTTTCATCTCCAATAAGGGCAGACAGACCATAAAGATTGTGTTGCAATATATAGACTGAGACAAGTACAATGCAGGGAATCAGAGCAGGCTGATGTGGTGGTGAGTTTAGACTGGGTGTCAGGAAAGACTGCCTCAGGAGGTGGCACTGAAGGTGAGACAGTGAGAAGTCAGCCAGTGAGATGTTCAAGGGGCACTGGTGTTCCAGGCTGATGGGACAGCCTGTGAAAAGAGCCTGACATAGGAAGGAGCTTGGCTTGCCTGAAGAACAGAAAGAAGGGGAGCATGGTGGATGAGGGGAGAGGGAGGCAGGAGGTTCTGCAGGCAGGTGTGGGTTTCACCAGGCCTTCACAGGGGGGACTATTATTTCCCCCAAGGGTGTGTGTGACAGTCATTGGGTGTGTGTGTGAAAAAATAGTATCTTCATGTGTAATATCTTCATAGATATTAGCACATAAACAGGTATACAGTCTATTTCTAGCATTAACATTTCTTGGATGAATGTGAGATTAGGAAAAAATGTCTCAAAAAGATTCTTATGGGGGTTCTAATGAAAAAAAATTTTTGAAGAATATTCACCTAGATTTATGAAAAGAATATGAGAAGAAAAGGAGAAAGATTTCTTTCAGTTATCATAAAGCACTAAGTCAGTGGTCTGTGGAAGGAATTATGCAGTGTAGATTAGTAGCAAAATCTTGGGGTTGAGGGGTCACTGAGCCCCAGGTCTGTGCTTTTCCAGAAGACCTGTTCCTTTCTCCCTTTTCCACCCTGTTTCTTGCAGGGTCCTGCCACAGATCTCTTTTGACTTTGCCCTTCCCTACTTTCTCCTTCTAGCTTGTAATTCCTCACCTGCGATACACTATGGAAATTAACCTTCGGGCCAGGAATGGACTGGTCGCAGACTGTGGAGTTTTTGACCAGGTATGGGGAAAAGAAGGGGGATTCTGATTCTGGGTTCACTTTCCTTTCTGGTTCTAGTTTTAGACAGCTTGGCTTGTCTGACTGTTTCTGGCCTTGATCCTCAGGTGGTGAGCACAGGTGGTGGAGGCCACCTGGATCTGCTCAAGCGTGCTGGAGGCCTTCTGACCTATAGCTCATTCTGTCCCCCTGATGACTTAGCTGAGCGGGGACTTCTGGAAGTCAAGTCTTCCTACTATGCTCAAGATGCACTACGGCTCTGGGAAATCACCTATCGGTAAGGCAAAGGGGAAGGCAGGGCAGGTGGAGGTGAGGATGAAGGTGGAGAAGAAGGCTAGAACAGGAGAGTTGCGTCTTGGTTGGGGAGCTGGATGCCCTGACTTGGCCATGTGAGCAAGGAGCTGAGGACTTCAGCTCTCTTGTCCTGACCTCTTGTCTGGCAGATATGTGGAAGGAATTATGGATCTGCACTATAAGACGGACGTGGATGTGAGGGATGACCATGAACTGCAGAGCTGGTGTCGAGAGATCACTGAAATTGGGCTGCTAGGGGCCCAGGACCGAGGTAATAGGAGTCCCTGACCTCAGCGCTAAGACACACGTTATAAGAGACCTCTCCAGAATCCTCTCTTCTTACATAGAATCTTCCAGAAGCATTTCTAACCCATACAAATCCTCAAAGGCCTTGACACAGTAGGAGTAGTGCTCACAAATGTTGAACAACTGGCTCTCCAGAAAAAGAGCCCTGACTTGTAGCATTTGCCCCCTTCTGTGACAAATATCCTCACTGTGGCTACCATCTTGCTGAATAGCTGAGAAGCTGACATCATTGTGAGCCAGCTCCAGCATCCCACTGATGGGATCCTCCCAGCAGAGTTCCTCCTTTCCCCCTTCCACCCACCTCACAGTCACTGAGAGTTGCTGATTCCCTTCTTAACCCCTTGTTCCCCTCTCTGTGCCTTGTCTCTCAGTTCTGCTCCTATGTGTGACCCCCGCAGCTTTAACTCTTCCCACTTCTTGTAGGGTTTCCCAATACTCTCCAGTCTCGGGCCCAGGCTTGCCACTTTGTCACCATGTGCATCTTCACCTGCACTGGGCAGCACTCCTCCATCCACCTGGGCCAGGTACTTAACCTGGGCAAGTGGGAATTTATGGCCTCCCGTGGGGAAGGGAGCTGTATACAGGTGAGCCAAAGGGTTTCATGCTTAGCAGACCTTGATTCTAGATCCCTGCTCCTCCTTAGCTGGATTGGTACTCTTGGATCCCTAATGCACCCTGTACCATGCGGCTGCCCCCACCAACCACCAAGGATGCCACTATGGAGATGGTGATGGCCACACTGCCCAGTGTTAATCAGGCTACTCTCCAGATGTCCATCATTTGGCAGCTTGGCAGACGCCAGCCCATTATGGTGAGAATCAGGTGCCCAGGGTCCTGAGGAAGGAGGCAAAGAGGGAGGTGTGGTGCTCTGAACTGGGATCATAGATTTTAAGCTGTGTTTTCCACTCCATCCCAGGTGCCTCTGGGCCAGCATGAGGAGGAGTATTTTTCAAGCCCTGGGCCCAAGGCTGTGCTGAAGAGGTTCAGGGAGGAGCTGGCCGTCCTGGATAAGGAAATTGAGGTCCGGAATGAAAGCCTAGACATACCCTATGAGTACCTGCGGCCCAGCCTGGTGGAAAATAGTGTGGCCATATGAGCGTTCCAAGCTTTTGGTTGTTTTAGCTCCCCTCTACCCAAACCACAGCCCCACACCTTAGTGGCTGCAGTCCTGCCCTCCTAAGACCTCCCTTTTTCTATGTCCCAGCCTTCCCAAAAGCGATCTTCCCCTTGTCTAGGCCCCGTGAACACATTTCACTTTAGATGCATTATCTAGGTGCTTCCCTCCCCTCCTCCATCTGTTCCTCTTTTCCTCCCTCCCTCTCTTTGCTCATCATCCAGATCTCCAGTAATAGCCACCTTTTAAAAACTACTTCAAGAATATGATAGGGTGAGATTGTATATTGCCCCACACCTTTTATGAATTGAATTTGATTCTGAACCTAAATTTTAATAACAACAAAAGATATTTTACACTAATGATAGAAAAGAACTTAAACCCAACTTTTTTAAATAAAGCATTTCAAAAAGCATAGAAAGCATCAAAAACATTTTTTAAAATTTCTAACTGGATAGGATTTAGCATCTGTCCTGAAGGCAGACACACCACAATGCAAACCATTAACACAGATTTTTTTTAAAAGCTGAAACTCAGGATTTCATTTTATGGCTCACTTAGAAAATGATAAGTGAAGGTGAGCTGGTCAAAATTAAGAAGATGCTTTTGGGTTGGAGATATTTGGTCTCAGGCTTCAGCCAGAGGGATTCATATCTCTAACCCATTTGTAGTTCATCAGATGGAAAGTTCACAATTAACATATTTCACTGGAAGAATACTGAAAATTTAATGATTGTCTTAGAGAGTACAACAAGGATTCAGTAAAATCCAAATTCTGTATCTGGATAAAATTTAGGAAAAAAAAACTTGGGTGTTTTGTTTCTTCATATGATAATCTGTAACCATCGATTTAAAAGCAGAAACTAATTATACACACAAATAAAAGCATTTCCTTTACAATATGAGCAAAGTTGCTTCTTGCCCTGATTCTATTTAATCTTGGAGAAGTCACAGATGATACTTGGTCTGATTTTTTTTTTTTGTACTTGGAATTGAACCCAGGGGCATTTTACCCCTGAGCTACATCCTCAGTCCTTTTCAGTTTTAATTCTCAGACAGGGTCTTCTTAAGTTGCTGAGGCTGGTTTTGAACTTGTGATCCTCCTGCCTTGGTCTCCTGAGTCACTGGGATTTCATATATGTACTACCATGCTCAGTTTGGTCTGATTCTTAAAGGAAGAATTAGAAATAAAATAGTTGAGAGGTGGGGGGAGAATTTAATGTCGGAATGTAGGAAAATCTGCAAAGAGGCAGGAGAGCAAAATATTGGCAAATGCAGTTTAGATCATATGGAAGGTTCTTATTTAATGTATTCATGGGAACAGAAAGGTGTGGTCTGGCAGCTGGGCTGAAGGGAACTGCCCTGGAGAGGGCATAGCTGGAAAAGTGTTGAGACCAGCCAGACACAGTGGCACACACCTGTTGTCCCAGCTGCTTGGGAGGCTGAGGCAGGAGGGTTGCAAGTTCTAGATCAATCTGGGCAACTTAGTGAGACTCTGTCTCAAAATAAAAAATAAAAAGGGCGCTCCTGGGTTCAATGCCCAGTACCAGGGGAGAGAGGGAAGGGTGTGGAGACCAGCTTTTTAAGGTCCAGAGAAGACCTGACTTTCAGGAAACTTTCTTCAACCCTAACCCATCCATGCCATGGAGCTCTCTTCCTCCTTTGTTTGCTCCTTTCGATGGCAATCTCTAGTCATGGGTTATTGAGTGTGGGATGTCATGGTGAGGGGTCTGTGAGAAAGAAGCTAGAGGAAAGATATGCAGAGTACTGCAAAGGCACTTGACAGGAGGTGGTGACATTTTAGACAGCCACAAGACTAGGTATGGAGAAAGGGGAAAGGATGAATCCCAGGACTTAAGGCTGGCTGAGGGGCAAAATAATTTTTTATCTTAAATTTTTACAATCACTACATAATACCCATACAAAAATGTGCATAAAATATAATGTCCTGCTTGATGGGTCATCACCAAGACAGCAATCATGTAACAGCAGCCTGGAGCAAGAAAGAACACTTTCCTAGCATCCCAGAATTTCCTGCAGTGGTGGATGATGCCCCCCTGCAGGTCTGCACCAGGGAGGGAGGTTCTCTCTCATCTTTTTCATGTCCCCAATCTTTCTCCTGAGCACCTGGGGAAGTTGACAGAGAAGAGCTCATGAGTGGGTATGAATTTCCCTTGTGTCTGTAGCTCCCAGGAGTTCTGTGCTTTCACACGCTCACACTCTGCCTTTAGCAATAAGTTAAAAAATTTAGCTGTGTTATCACTTGCTGGTATGGTGGTCCTGTCAGTATTTCTGATCCAGAATAGGTGCCTGCCCTTCAGAACTTGCAGGGCTATTCTTCATTCAGAATTCAGGCTACATGGTTGCCTTTTTTTTTTTATGGGCCAAGGAAATGAACAGACACTTTACAGACGAAGATCTACAAGCAATCAACGGATTTATGAAAAATGTTCAACATCCCTCGTTATAAGAGAAATGCAAATCAAAACCACCTTAAGATTTCATCTTACCCCAATTAGAATGTCTTTTATTAAGAATACAGGCAACAACAGGTGTTGGCAAGGATGTGGGGAAAGGGTACACTCATACATGGTTGCCTTTTAACCCCGGTTGTCTGATGCTTTACAAAAAAGTTATGATTGTGTATATAAGGCTTTATTTTGTTAGGATGGAGCACTGCATACCCAGGCTTTCTGTATTCTAGGCAGAAATGGGACCAATAATGTTAAATTTTGATAAAAATGGCACTTTCATTAATTTATTTTATGTAAGTTTTTTCCTTCATCAAGAATATTGATTTGTATCCCTATTTGCTGATGACATGATTCTCTATCTAGAAGATCCTAAGAATTCCATCAGAAAACTTCTGGAACTCATTAATGAATTCAGCAATGTAGCAGGATATAAAATTAATGCTCATAAATCTAATGCATTTTTATTCGTAAGTGATGTATCCTCTGAGAGAGAAATTAGGAAAACTACCCCATTCACATTAACCTCAAAAAAAATAAAATGCTTGGGAATAAATCTAACAAAAGATGTGAAAGACCTCTACACTGAGAACTACAGAACACTAAAGAAAGAAGTTAAAGAGCATCTGAGAAGATGGAAATATCTCCCATGTTCTTGGATAGGCAGAATTAATATTGTCAAAATGGCCATACTTCCAAAAATGCTATACAAATTCAATGCAATTCCAATTAGAATCCCAATGATGGACCTCATAGAAATAGAGCAAGCAATCATGAAATTCATATGGAGGAATAAGAGACCCAGAATTGCTAAAGCAATCCTTAGCAAGAAGAGCGAAGCAGGGGGTTTCACAATACCAGACCTCCAACTATACTACAGAGCAATAGTGACAAAAACAGCATGGTATTGGTACCAAAATAGGCAGGTAGATCAATGGTACAGAATAGAGGACACAGAGACAAACCCAAATAAGTACAGGTATCTCATACTTGACAAAGGAGGCAAAAACATGCAATGGAGAAAAGACAGCCTCTTCAACAAATGGTGCTGGGAAAACTGGAAATCCATATGCAGCAAAATGAAACTAAACCCATATCTCTCACCCTGTACAAAACTCAACTCAAAGTGGATCAAGGACCTAGAAATCAGGCCAGAGACTCTGCACCTAATAGAAGAGAAAATAGGTCCAAATCTTCATCATGTTGGCCTAGGACCAGATTTCCTTAACATGACTCCCAAAGCGCAAGAAATAAAAGCACGAATAAATGATTGGGATAGAGTCAAACTAAAAAGCTTCTTCTCAGCAAAGGAAACAATCAGTAATGTGAAGAGAGAGCCTTCAGAGTGGGAGAAAATCTTTGCCACACACACTTCGGACAGAGCACTAATCTCCAGAATCTACCAAGTACTCAAAAATCTTTACACCACGAACACCAATAACCCAATCAATAAATGGGCCAAGGAAATGAACAGACACTTTACAGAGGAAGATCTACAAGCAATCAACAGATTTATGAAAAAATGTTCAACATCACTCGTTATAAGAGAAATGCAAATCAAAACCACCTTAAGATTTCATCTTACCCCAATTAGAATGTCTTTTATCAAGAACACAGGCAACAACAGGTGTTGGCGAGGATGTGGGGAAAAGGGTACACTCATACATTGCTGGTGGGAGTGCAAGTTGGTGCAGCCACTCTGGAAAGCAGTGTGGAGATTCCTTAGAAAACTTGGAATGGATCCACCATTTGACCCTGCTATCCCACTCCTTGGCTTATACCCAAAGGACTTAAAATCAGATTGCTTCAGTGATGCAGCCACATCAATGTTCATAGCTGCTCAATTCACAATAGCTAGATTATGGAATCAACCTAGATGCCCTTCAGTAGATGAATGGATAAAGAAACTGTGGTATATATACACAATGGAATATTACTCAGCCATAAAGAAGAATAAAATTATGGTATTTGTAGGTAAATGGATGATGTTGGAAACTGTTATGCTAAGTGAGATCAGCCAATCCCCAAAATCCAAAAGCCAAATGGTCTCTCTGATAAATGAATGATGATGCATAATATGGGGGGGAAAGATGGCAAGAATGGAGGAAAGATAGCTAGCATAGAGGGAAGGGAGGGGTGGGGGCGGGTGGGGGGTAAAATTAATAACAGAGTGTGTGACAGATACCATTGCCCTGTGTACATGCATGAACGCACAGATGGTGTGACTCTACTTTGTGTACAACCAGTGAAACAATAGCTGTACTCCATTTGTGTTCAATGAATCAATAAGTAAATATAAAAAAAAAAGAATATTGATTTGTTCCTATCATGCACTAATGACTTGGTAGGAGTCGTTGAAAATCCATATCCTTATATTGTTCATAGCTGGTGAGTTGTGCTGAAATCCCTGAAGTAATAGAGTTTTTAAAAAGTTTTTAAGCTGGGTGAAGTGGTGCTTGCCTATAATCCCAGCAGCTCAGGAGGCTGAGGCAGGAGGATCAGGAGTTCAAAGTCAGCCTCAGCAAAAGTGAGGTACTAAGCAAATTATTGATACCTTGTCTCTAAATAAAATATAAGAAATAGGGCTGGGGATGTGACTCAGTGGTTGTGTGCCCCTGAGTTCAATCCCTGGTACCCCCAACCCCTGTCAAAAAATTTTTTTCAGAACCACAGCTGAGCTTTTTCATTTAAATGAAAATTTCGTACATGAATCTGTGGCTACTGTCTCTTTGGGGAGATATTATGAAAGTTTGGGTGGGGAAATTCAGTGTAGTCCACTTTGATATATACAGATTATTCCTCAAAAGTAATGTTAGAAATTTTGACTTTAATATGAATTTGAACTATATACATACATGTATATATACTTATCTGTACATTCATACACATATATGTACACATGTACTTATATATTCAGCAAAAATGATAATCCTGGACTGTGGCTATAGCTCAGTTGGTAGAGTGCCTGCCTCTCAAGCACAAGGCCCTGGGTTCAATCCCCAGCACCGCAAAAAAAAAAAAAAAAAAACCCAAACAAACAAACAAAAAAGATAATCCTTGGGGAAATAAGTTAAAATAATTTTTATCATTTATTTAAAATTAATCAGTTTTTCTTCTATTATACAGCCTGTTATATTTTTTCCATAAAATGATATAGCACTAGCTTTAATGAGCAAGATTTTAATGTTGATGTTTTTCTGTTTATTCTGTTTATTTTTTTATTGGTGCTTTATAGTTGTACATAATGGCAGGATTTGTTGTTACATATTTGTACATGCACACAATATAACATCATGATTTGGCCAGTATCATTTCCCAGTATTTCCCCTTTATCTTCCTTCCTCCCTCCCCCTGGTCTTTTTTTTCTCTATTCTACTGAAATCCCTTTGATTTTTATGAGACCACATCCCCACCTTTTGTTTCCTTTTTCCTAACTTCCATATATGAGAGAAAACTTACTACATTTGACCTTCTGAGTTTGTCTTACTCACTTAACCTAATGTTCTTAAGTTTTCCATCCATTTTCCTGCTAATGACAATTTTATTTTTCTTTATGGCTAAATAAAACTTCATAGTGTATATATACCACATTTTCTTTATCCATTCATCTGTTGATGGACACCTAGTCTGGTTCCATAGTTTGACTATTATGAATTGTGCTTCTATAAACATGGGTATGCATGTTTTGTTGTAATATGATGACTTCACTTCTTTAGGATAAATACTGATGAGTAGTATAGGTAAGTCATATAGTTGTTCCATTACTAGTCTTTTGAGGAATCTCCATTCTTCTTTTCTTTTCTTTCTTTTTTTTTTTTTTTTGAACCAGGGATTGAACTCAGGGACACTCGGCCACTGAGCACATCTCCAGCCCTATTTTGTATTTTATTTAGAGACAGGGTCTCACTGAGTTGCTTAGGGCCTCACTAAGTTGCTGAGGCTGGCTTTGAACTCGCGATCCTCCTGATTCAGCCTCCCAAGTCGCTTGGATTACAGGTGTGTGCCACCATGCCCAGCCTCCATACTTATCTTCAAAGTGGTTGTACTAATTTACAGTTCACCAACAGCATCTGTTTGTTTGTTTGTTTGTTTGTTTGTTTATTAATTTATACAAGGGATTGAACCCAGGAGCTCTGTACCACTGAGCTACATCCTCAATCCTTTTTATTTTTTATTTTGAGTTAGGACCTTGCTAAGTTGCAGAAGGTGGTCTTGAAACTGCAATCCTCCTGCCTCAATCTCTGGAGTTGCTGGGATTATAGGCATGCTCTACCATGCTTGGCTGAAAGTGTTCCTTTTTTTTCCACATCCTCTCCAGCATTTATTGCTTGTATTCTTGATGACTACCATTCTGACTGGTGCAAGGTGAAATCTCAGTGTACTTGCATTTCCCAGATTGCTAAAGATGTTGAACATTTTTTTTTTTTTTTTTGGTACTGGGAATTGAACCCAGGGCCTTGTGCTTGTGAGGCAAGCACTCTACCAACTGAGCTATATGCCCAGCCCTGAGCATTTTTTCACATATTGTTGACCATTTATATTTTTTCTTTTGAGAATTGTCTGTTTAATTCATTTCCCATTTGTTAATTGAATTTTTTTTAGCATTAAGTGTTTTGAGTTCTTCATATATTCTGGATATTAATCCCCTCTCAGAAGAGTAGCTAGCAAAGATTATCTCCTGTTCTGTAGATTCTCTTCACATTCTTAATTTTTTCCTTTGCTGCATAGAAGTTTATTATTTATTGCTTTACTTTTGTTTGTTTAATCTCCATGAAGTGTTTGTTGATGTTGTGTGAAGCCAAAACATTATTTACATACATGCCTTTACTGTCTGTGAATTTTGGAAAAAAGAAACTGATGGCTTCCTATATGTTTTTTTTCCAGATACACTTTAAGATTACAAACAAGTCAGTATTAATATCAGTTTGATGGTACTTTCCAGCAGGTGCTCACAAGGATGCAAATCTTGGAGAGGTGGAATCCAAATGACAGCCATCTTCCAAGGCCAGGGAACATTTCCTTCAGCAGGAAGGATAAGCAAATTCTGAAATTCTCTCATATAATTTTTTGACTCATTGCCCAAATTCAATAGCAAGTGGTTTATTTTTATTTTATTAGTTGTCAATGGACCTTTATTTTATTTATATTTGGTGCTGAGAATCAAACCAAGTGCCTCATACATACTAGGCAAGTGCTCTACCACAGAGTCACAACCCCAGCCCTCATCATATAATTTTTGAGGAGCAGGTCTGAAGGGGAGTTACTGCATTTCTTTTTCCTTACACTGGGTTACTCTCCTCTAGGCAGGCAGTATCAGCTTGTCAACCCAGCCTCTTTGGTTAGAGGGTGTGAGGGGCTCATCCCTAATGGAATACTGGAAACATGACTCCTACTCCTGGATGTCCACAGAACTGTGGAATTTCACTTAATGTGGATAATCAGAAGTTCCTCCGAACTTCTTTTTCAGGCAACAACCCAATTGTCTAAATAAGACATGATATGTCACTTGATATGTAGCTGTTTTTAGTGACCGAGAGAAGCAAAACATTTGCAGCCTGGATAGCAGCTTGTTTTAGGCAGCAGTCGAGAGAGTCATAGAATGACAATATTGACTTTTCACACTTGGAGGGGCCCATTGTGATGGTTTGGAAGTGAGGTGTCCCCCTAAATCTGCTGTGTTATTTCAGAATTGTTTGGAGGAGAAATGATTGGATTGTGAGAGCTGTCAGCTACTTAGTTCATCCTAGTTTGAAGGAGTATTGGGGTGGTAACTATAGGCAGGTGGGGCAGGGCTGGAAGAGGTGGGTCACTGAAAATATGCACTGGAAGGATTCATCTTTCCTGTGGCCTGTTCCTCCTTCCCTCTCTCTGTTTTCTGGTTGCCATGAATGGAACTGCACTCCTCTGCCTCACCCTTCTGCTAGGATGTTCTGCCTCATTTGGGCCCCAGAGCAATGGAGTTGGTTGACCAGGACTAAATCTCTGAAACTGCAAGCCAAGATAAATTTAGCCTCCTCTAAGTTGTTCTTGTCAGGTATTTTGGTCACAGAGGTGAAAAGTTGACTAACACATCCACTTTGTGCAAGTTGCTGTTAGTAGGGTCCACTGAATAAGTTTACTGATGAATGTCTTTGCTAATATTTCATTGATTACCTAATTGTCAAATGTATATACCTTTGTTTCTATCACTTGGGAAATGATTATTTGATCTTTTGTTTTAGTGCTTACATATCCAAGCAGACTATATATTCATTATTGGGGCTACTATCGGGAAGGGAAGTATGATGCATTTCAGAAGGGAAAGCCAGTTTCCCAGTATTCCGTGATATTCCATTACAGTGATTGGCATCCAAGTCTGTTCTCATCAATGGCTTTTCACAATTCACAGAATCAAGTCCTCCCTCCCTTCCTCCCTCCCTCCCTCCCTCCCTCCCTCCCTCCCTCCCTCCCTTCCTTCCTTCCTTCCTTCCTTCCTTCCTTCCTTCCTTCCTTCCTTCCTTCCTTCCTTCCTTCCCAAACACTATCCAGTTGCCTATAATGGATAAGAGATTCTTTCATGTGGTCAAAGAAAGTCTCTTGAGTTTTGAGACTTGAAGCAGGAAATTAAGAGTTTGAAAATGGCTTTCTTTGTTTTTATTTTTAAGTTTACTATCAGAAGAACTAACAACTGCACCCCAGAGTCCTGGAATTCCTAATATGTCTTACATTATTCTAGAAAGGAATCTCTTTAGAGTCCTGGCCTCCAAAACACCTGCTTCCAGGTGACTGAGTTGTAGCTTAGTCATTTTGTCACTAGATACCAAGAACTTCTAGGGTTGTAAGCTAGAATAAGATCCCAACTCTAGATACTCTTGATTGCTCTTAGAGTCTGTTGTCTACAACAAGCTCTTTGTTATTAATATCTGTACTAACTAGCATTCTTCATTTTTAAGCAAAGATACTAACTTGCCAACTTAAGCAAATCTATACATTCTCTTTTTCTGGGGTGGGGGATACCAGGGATTGAACCCAGGAGTGCTTAACCACTGAGCTGCACCCCCAGCCCTTTTTATTTTTTATTTTGAGACAGAGTCTCACTAAGTTGCTGATGATGGCCTTGAACTTGCAATCCTGAAAGAAGAACATAGGAGAGAAAGGATGGGGGAAGTTGGTATTTGTGTGTGTGTATAATGTAAAGGAATGAAATCCCTACTTTACTTAAGAAGCAATATAAAATAATTGAGAAAAATAAAGAAATAACAGGGGAAAAAAAAGAAAAATAGAAAAAGAAACAGTGGGACTATGGTTTGGATAAGCGTCCTCCAAGGATCCATGTGCTAAAGACTTGGTCCCTAGTGCGGTGGTGCTATTGGTAAGTGGGGGAACCTGTGGGAAGTTTTAGGTCACTGGAGTGTGCACTTGCAAGAGATTGTGGGACCCTAGTCTTCCCCCATCATTCTCTTTTTTATTTTGTTGCTTGGCTCATGAACTGAGTTCACTCCACCATGTACTCCTACCATGATGTGCTGCCTCATTAGAGGTCAAAAACTATGGAGTCACTCAGTCATACCCTGCAACCTCTAAAATTGTGAAGAAATAACCATTTTCTTTTATAAGTTAATTGCCTTAGGTATTTCATTGTAATGACAGAAAGAGGACTAATACAAACAACAAAACCATGTTATTTAGAAATAAGGTGATAAGTACTAGAATAGCTAAAAATGTTGAAGGGTATTGCTTCTGGAGAAGGAAGGGATGGAATGTAGGACTGTTCTAATACTAAACGTGTCTAGAGCATGTAACCGTGTTATTCAAAGATAAAAATTAAAACTGAAAAAATAAATGATAATGTAAGCAAAGTACTTAGAATAGTTCAGGTTACATAATAATTACTCAATACATAAGGTATTATTACTATTACTATAATACTAATTCACCCAGAAGCATAATAAATATGCGTTGAGCTTTCCTTTCTCCAACCCTCTTTTGTTCTCGTCCTTCCTTCCTGACTTCTCTCCCTTCTCCCTCCATTCTCCCTTCCTTCCTCCTGTTATTTCCACCACATGAGCACAGCTCTGATAGATTGTATGATTATATACACATCCAGGAAAACCTACCAATAGGATGTGTAGAACGTGCTCCAATTTTCTCATTTGATTATTTTGTCATCATAAATGGATAGATGATAGGTTGATTGATAGGTGTTGGGAACTATAGTAATGCCATCACTTCTACATCATGTCATTGGTACCTTTCTTAATTTTTCATGAGGAAGATTTTAAATATTTTCTTTTTCTTTAGTCATTAGTTTTTCTAATTTCTAGCAAAATGAATGGATTTTGTGCATTTTCAAGGACTTATTTTATGATCCCAAGGTTAAGGTTTCTTCCATGTGCTTCCTTTCTTCCATGTTCTTCCTTCCTTCATTGATAGGGCGACAAACTTCTCATCATTCACACCCTTGGTAACAAAATATGTCCTTTAGAGATGAAATTCTTAAATCTTTTAGCATTTCCATGTGATGTACCTCACAGGAAAAACAGATGGAGGATTTGGAAATGGAAGTAGCTGAATTAATTGCATTTTTCTTTGTATATGAGGAGACCAGAGGGAGTTAAAGTAGGAGAAAGAACTGGGTGTCTGTTCTTTAGACAATGAGTATGACTTGTGCATCCCCAGTCTACTTCAAGGATGCCTTGGATTTCTATTACTAATGAAACCTCCCATGCAGTCCTTTAGACCCAGACCTTTCTTGTCAGTAATGCAGCAGAATAAATACTATTTACATCAGCCTTACAGTGGACCAGCCTGAGTGAAGAGAAGCCCTCGAAGGAAGCACTGAGCCGAGGGCCTGTTCACATAGGAAGTTATTGGGGAAATGCAGTCATTGGTCTAATCATTCTCCCTCTCTTTCTCTTGACTTTAGCTCCAAGTTTACAAGTGAGTCAGTAAATCAGTCATCCACTTAGAGTTAATTTGGGGGGAGTGATCTGCATGTTTTGCCCTCAATTTAGCTGAAGTCTTTCCATTTTTGAAAGAACTGATTGAAAATACATCAGTGTATTGCACAGCAGAGAGAATATCATTAACAATAAATGCATTGTGCATTTCCAAATAACTATAAGAGAGGATTTTGAATAGTTCTCACCATAAAGAAGTGATAAATGTTTAATGGGATGGATCTGCTAAGTACCCTGATCTGATCATTATGCAATGTACACAAGAATTCATCACATTGCATCCCATAAGTATGTACAATCATGTCAACCAAATAAAACACACATCAGATTCACATACCATTTTCCTCTTAAACAGAAAATGTTTCTTTTGTTCCAGGGGAATGTCTGTTTGCTAGGTGCTAGACAGTGGTCCTTCCCACAGGGGGCTTTGCTCTGGCCACTTGCCCTGTGCCTGGAGAGCCCGGCACTGCTGCCTGCCGCTCATTGTGCCACTCTCCCAGCAGCCCTGTAGCATTCTTCTCCAAGTCTGCACCCCTCAGCAGTGCCCTGGCCATGCCTGTGTGCCAGCCTCAAGCAGGGCATGACTACAGAGCTGGCACCGACACCCTCCTGGCAGGCCCTCCCTGAGCCGTGGAACTGAGCTCCTTTTGGGGGGTTCTAGTGGCTACAGTGGGAGCCACGCTGTGGGAGTTGGAAGGGGGGAGAGAGAGAGAAGATGAGCAAAGAGTAAGTGTGGGGTGTGGGGTGTGGGGGCAGGAACCATGGGGCCCTGGGAGGGGAGACAACCAGTGTGGGTGCCAACTTGAGGGCACCCAAAATGGGCAAGAACAGGAGGTATTCCCAGCTCTATTCAGGTGCTAAGTCCCGGGAGGGCAGTGCTTTCATTTGTTGAAGGCATCTTTTCTGTCCTGAGGCTGGCAGGATGCTTGACACATCTGATGTCATGGACCATCTGCCTCAGGTCTGTAAGGGAGCAGTGATTGCCTCAGTTTCCAAATGACACAGGATGCTCAGGGGGGTGATGCAACTTTGCCAGTGGTACCCAAGCAACCAGGGACAGAGCAGGTACCAGGACAAAAGCCCATTTGCCCCTGGGCCATGCTCTGTGTGGTACTACCAGTGCCCTGTAGTCAGGAGCAGGTCAAGGAGGAGCTGAGTTCTGTCCTGTTGCCTGTGAGGATGTTCTGCCTGGGTGTTCCAATAGATGACAGACACCATCTACCAAGCAGTTGTCCATGAGGGAGCCCTATGTGTTGGTGGGCTCATTCAGAGACTTGGGCCAACCTAGATTTAAGTTAAATCTAGGGGCACATAGAAGCATGTGTGTATAGAGCAGGATGGGACACAAGGCTAAAGGTCCATTCAAAACTAAAACCAAAGTCTAGACCAAGTCCAGGGCTGAGATGAGCCAGGACAAGACAAGGCCAAATGCCAAGATAAAGATAATACCAATTCCATCCTAGACACACTGGAGCTGAGCTCAGCTCACAGCTGATAGGCAGCAGGCCCAGGCATGCTGAGGCAGGGCCAGGCATGGTGGTGCTGGGTACTCACTTCCTCCCCAGGCAGGTCTGGGATCATCCTCAGCCCTGATGCTGTCTCTTGGCACATCAGTGTATGGATGTTTGAAAAGTGTACATGAATTTGTTCATTTGTGGTACTGGGTATGGAACCCAGGGGCACTCTGCCAGACTTTTTTCTATTTAATTTCAACACAGGATCTCACTAAGTCATCCAGGCTGGCCTCAAAGGTGTGATCCTCCTGCCTCATCCTCCCAGTAGCTGTCATTACAGCTGTGGCCACTGCACCAGGCTCTATGGATGTTTTAACCCAGTGATCACGCTCAGTGGAAGACTTGTGCACACTGCGGGATGAGTTCCCAGGTCTCTTATGGAGTGACCTCCTGGCAGGTTCCGGGAGTCTCCTGAACCTTTAGAGCTCAGTGGGGACTGGCATAGTTTTTGACTTTTACTGGGAATGTGGCTGCAGATGGTGGTCCTGAACAGGCTGGAGATGGTAGGTCCAGTCCATAGATGAAAGGGACAGAATGATGGGAATTGTAATTAGAAAAAAGCATCTGACCCACATGGTTGAGGAATGACACTGACCTGAAAGGTGCTTGTGGCCCTGCAGGGAAGAAGTGGTTTTAATGAAAGGTAAATAATAATATATGCCATCCTCCAGATGCAAAGGCAGTGTTATTCTCATGGGAAATCTAGATTGTAGATGTCCCTGGCTCTGCAACTGTGGCCTTGCTCAGACCTGCAGAGTGGAGGTAAAAGCCATGTCCAGCCCTGGTCAGAAGTGGAGTGGAGGTGTCCACTAAGTGCCTTCTAGGTGAGCTTCAGAGTGGAATGAGCAAGGGTTTCCTGCTTCTGCTGGGCTTCCATATCTCTCCTCACAGACTGCAGAGATGCCAGCATGGGTCAGGGATAAGGTCTCTGGTTCACCACCATGCAGGCCATCAGTTCCTCCTGCTCTGATCTTTTCCACCTTCCCCAAGGTTTCCTCAGCAATGTGTGCTGTTTTGTAACACAATAAAGAAAGAATTTAGCCGGGTGTGGTGGTGCACACCTGTAATCCCAGCGGCTTGGAAGGCTGAGGCAGGAGGATCTTGAGTTCAAAGCCAGCCTCAGCAACTGACCTAGGCCCTAAGCAACTCAGTGAGACCCTGTCTCTAAATAAAAAAATACAAAATAGAGCTGAGGATGTGGCTCAATGGTGGTGGAGTGCCCCTGGGTTAAATCCCTAGTACCAAAAAAAAGAAAGCATTTAATTGCAGATAGCATGTTTTCCCAAAGACCCTGAGTGCGAGTTAGCAGCCAGGGTCAACTGGTCACTGTGCTGATGCCTCATTCACTCCACAGCTGGGGCCTCTGGGAACCTGACCCTGAGCACAGATGAACTCCCACCTAGAAGTGCAGGATCCACACATTTGAAGGGGGAGGCAGAGGAGATGCCAGAGCCCTTAGCTGTACCATTGGAGAATATGTCCAGGTTTTGGGACAGCACTGAGGTGCAGGTAGCCCAAGGGTGAAAGGGGAGAGTGTGGGGCTCAGATAGCAAAGTTCTCCATGCATGCAGGGTAGGGAGGATGGAGAATGAGGTGGGAGGTAGGTCTGAGCACCTACTGTGAACCCCACATCCTCATAGTCATCCCCAGTAACATTCATGGTAGACAGCCCCAGAGCCCTGGTGAGAAGTGAAGCCCCATGAGGTGAAAAGAGGTCCTTGGAATGTGTACAGAAGAGTGACTGCAGCTGAGCAACCTGGTGTCTGGGTCTGGACAGGAGGACAGATGCTGCCCATGGCTACTCCACCACTGCAAGCCCACTCAGTGGTATCCCCAGTGGTGACCCTAGGCAGGTGCTTCAGGACTCCAGGTAAAACCATACCCTATGAGCCACTCTTTCTAAGCCTGTCTTTTGCTCAAATTTGCCTAAAAAAAGGGTCTTTTGAATCTTAACAGTCTGTCACTTCCCCTCTGACAAGATACCAGATCAGAACAAAGGCCAGGACAAGTCCATTCCTGCCACACGGGCCCAGACCACTTGGTGGACAATCAGTGATTTCTTCAGAAAAAGTTATTCAGAGACAGGGGAATTGTCAGAATGAACCTGGCCAAGTGCCAATCCTACCCAAAGTAGGCCTTGCCCAGGCTTGGGAGCAGGGTTTCCATGTCCTCCCCTAGGTGAAGCCAGTGGGCATCTTTGCAGGTTGGCTCTTTTCACTCAGAAGCACTGGGAACCTCTGAGGGGATCTCAGCACCACCAGGGCAATGAATGGCCAGATGATGGGGAGCCCCACCTCCCTCAAAACTGTAGGAAGGACAAGATGGGACTGTGATGGTGCCCAATTAAAGTCAGAAAATTTCAAAGAAGCTCCAAATTGCTTTGCTCTCAGTTCCCAGCATTTCCTGCCAATGTCCCAGGTCCCTGCAGGCAAACTTCCCATGCCCAGGATGGAAGCTTTGGCCCCTGTTCCAGGAAGGAATGCAGAGGTGGAGGGAACTGACCATGCTCCCTAGCGGGGTCCCCTGGTCTGCATATCTGTGTTTCCAAGCTTTGATTCTTTAAATGTCATTGCTCCTATGGGACGGGCTGAGGTCGATGACCTTCTTCCTCTGATTTGGCCAAATTGTGATTCAATTCATTTTCCTTTTTGTATTATCTTGCCTTATTTCTGATGCTGGTGAACACACCAAAACAGTCAGCAGGGACTGCAGATTCTTGGGCCCCAGGAATAAAAAAGGCCCTCTTCCTGTGCCTGCTCCCCTGTTGGGGCTCCCAAGAGTCTTGCTGACCCTGGGCCCCTCACTGAGGCACTGTGCGTGTCCTCTGCACAACCTGTGGCCATGAGCAGCCTGGGCTTGTGGTGTCCAAACTTCCAGGGTCTCCTCAGTCCTCCTCTAGACTACCCACTTTCTTCCACTCTCCCACTATGCCAGACCACCATAGCAAGTTCTCCTAAGGGTATGGGGCACCCACCTACCCAGACCATCCCAAGCTGATCCTAAGCTCAGGGTGGGTCACTGGGGCACAATCAGGGCTGGAGGGAGAGTCCAGAGAGGAGGGCCTCTGAGCCCCACCCTGGAGCCTCACCCTATGGTTGATATCCCTCTCCTGAGTTCTGCATTCCAGGAGGCAGCAGCTGGAGTCCAGCCCCCTGGAGAAATGTGAAGGACACTGGGCAAAGTCATTGGGTGGGAAACCCCTGGCATCTGGGCTGCAGAAGGAAAGGCCTCGTGGGTGAGTAGTGGAGGGAGCCCACAGCTCTAGGGCATGGGGACATTGAGTTGGGTGGTGGGGCTGCTGTCCTGTGGGCTGATGGGCAGTAGGAGGGCTGGGTCCTGATCCCTCAGTGTATCACCACTGGCAGCTGGGATGGGAGGGGCTTAGCAGGGCCCAGAAGGGTGATCCACAAAAGAGTTCAAGTCCGTCTTCCAGGTCCCAAGGGCCCCCGTGGCCACCCAACATGGCACAGGAACCATGTTCTATAGCTGCAGGACACAGGGACACATGTTCATAGACATTTCCAAACAATGACCATACAGTGCACCACAACAAAGCTTCGATAGTGGTGAAAGTGGTGGGGGTGTGCAGTGTAATGTGTATGTATGTGGTGTATGTGAAGTGTGTGATGTGTGCATGTCATGTGTGTGCTGTTTGTGGATGTTGGGTGCTGATCATGTCATGTGTATAACAGTTTGTACAGGATGGTGTGTTTTGTGGTGAGTGAGTTGTAGTACCATGTTGAGTGTGTGTGTTGGGTTGTGTGTGTGCGCACGTGGTGTGTGTGGGGGTGTTTTGTCCATCAATTCGAGGGTGACTGGTTTCACAGAGCCAGGCCCTCAGGATCATGGGGAGCAGAGCTGGTGCCACCCTGCCCTCTGGTGGCAAATGGCAGTAATGGGGATGACATTAATCCCTGTGTCCACAGGACAGCCTGTGGCTGAAACTGTCATATAAGTCAAGGCCCAAGAGTCTACCACAGAATCTCAGTGTCAAAATGGCGGTCAGCTAGTGGGGCCGGTACTGAGCAGGAGCATGACTTTTAGTCACTTCATGGTGGATAGGTTGAAAGTCCCCCCGCCTTCCCTGTGGCAGCCCTAGGAAAGTCTCCCACAGCCGTGCACATGTTCATGCTCATGGACCCCAGGAGCAGACTCATGTGCTGCTGGAAAGACCACAGGGATAAAAACCCACCAAAACCAAGACCTGTGTTTGTTGGACATGTTTGTAATGAATTTGATTCTGCAGCTGCAGCCTCGAGTGCTCACACACAGTAGAGAAGGGCAGAAGTAGGAAGCCAGGGCGTACATGCCACTGACCAGTGGCTTTGACAAAGACCCTGGGTAGATGAGGGGCCATTCTCCACACCCTTCCCACTCTTATTCCACCACTCAAAGCTTCAAGCCTGAGTCAGGGGAGAGCCCCATATTGAGGTCACAGCAGGGTATTCCTGGGAGCACCTTCTGGCCTGGGAACTTCCTCCTCAGCATCTGGGGTGATACCTGCTCAAGGGAAGGCTCTTGATCAGGATGGGTATGGAAGGTTCTTTCTCTGGGGCTCCTGGACCATGATGCTATCGAATGAAAGGAATGCCATATTTCTGGATGTTTATTTTTGGTATCCCCCTGCACACACACCAAAAATACCTACAGTGCTGTGATTGCCCAAGTGGTTTTGTCAAACATGCATGGGGTCCAGACTCCCACCACTAACACCCCCAACAGCAACCCATGGGCTCTGAATCCTTCTCTGTGCCCTTTCTTGCTGTTTCCAAGGTGTGGAGTCATCCTGTGGCCCTGACCAGGAGGGTGACATGGCTGAGGGAGTGAGGCCATGCCACTGCCCAGAGGAAATGCTAAGCCCCCATCCAGGTGGCAGGGCAGGCTCTGGCTGAGGCAGCAGGGCATCAGCCACTGGGGCAGCCTTGGGGATGGCAAGTGAAACAGGAGACATCAGAGGCCCAGGCCACATCCCAGAGGCCTCTGTCCTGCCCCTTAGATCCAACTCATTACTGAAGAGGCGGTCCTCCTGCTTTCCCCCCAGGATGAAGACAGGGCAACCTGACAGTCCCTGGGCCTGCCTTGGCAGACAGGGCACTGGTCGGATCTGGGTTTCAGAGAAACTTGATAATTGTTTTAGTGTAGGTGTGTCCCATGCAGCATGAGGAGTGAATCCTGGCAGGACTTCCTGGAGGATGAAGTACCCCATGGGCCCACCTGTTAAAGGCCAGTCCCTGGATGGTGCTCCTGGGAAGGGGTGAAACTTAGGAGGTGGGGCCCAGTGGGAAGTTTCAGGTCATGTTGGGTGTCCTTGAAGGGACTGGGTCTCCTCCTTGTTTCTCTCTTGCATCATGGACATGAGTTGTGAATTTGCTCTGCCATGTGTTCCTCCATGATATGTGGCCTCACCATAGGCCCCAAAGCCACCCTGGACTAAAACCTATAAAACTGTGAGCCAAAACTGTGACCCTTCCTCTTTGTGGGTCTCAGGCATTTTGTTACAGGCCTCCCTGTGCCGCAGCACCTGCTCTCCCAGTCACACAGCCAGGAGGCATGAAAGTAAGCATCCTCAGGGACTTGTGTGTGTTCATTCCCAGTCTGTCCATCCACAGATGAAAGGAGGAGCCACGGTGACACACTCATCAACAGCACATCACTCAGCCGCACAAGCAGAGCGTGGACAGGCCCATGGCACAGATGCACAGCACTGAGTCCATGCCAAGTTCAGAGCAGCACCCCTATACCCCCACCTGATTCTACTTATGGAAGTTTCCAGAACAGAAAACCCTGAGAGCTGATGATAGAAATGAGGACAGTAGTTAGTGGGCAGGGACAGCACAAAGGACTTCAGGAGAGTAGTTGCAGGAGTTTATCACTGTGTAAAAGTTCATGGGGTGCCCTTAGAGGGAAAGATTTTTGTGTTTCCCTATCCATGGTTATTCTTGTCTTCAGTGGTGAGAAAAACAACTATGGTAGTGAAGCATTTAGAAAAACATCCACAGATGGAGTGAAGTGGGTCTTGGGTCTCAGAGGGCCTTGGAGCTTCAGTGGGGACCCAGGAGTTTGGACTCATTCTGGTGGGAGGGAGGAGTACTCCTGGGGGAAGAGTCCCTGTAGCAGAGCAGGGCAGTGACCTGGTCAGAGGTCCCCTGCAGCCAGGATGGGAAGATGGAGGGCAGGACAGAGGGAAAGAGGCTGGAGCCTTGGCCAGGGCAGCTGGGATGGAGTGTTGGACAGGTGGGAGGCCAAGGGGTGGGTTTGGATCAGCCTGCCAATAGCAACTTGTGGGGCTGGGGCCTCAGAGGGCTGCTGCAGATTCCAGGTGCATAGTTAAGTGATGGGGTGGGGATGGTGAGGAGCAGGCTTGGAACGAGAGGAAAAGCACAAAAAATCACACTGGAATGTACCCACTGAACAGCTTCTTTAAAAGTCCCCTGTTTTCCCTGATGGGCAGAATCATAGCCTGTGGGACAGGAGTCCCCTGTGTTTCTCCTTTGCTAGTAAAGAAAACTTTTTCCTTTTTTTCAAAACCATGTCCTCATTATTGGATTGGCACTGAGGACAAGGACTGAGTTTTCAATAACAGTCTTGTGTTTCTGAATCACAGGCACCTGACCCTCTGGGGATGGGCCAATCACCAAGAAACACTTCTCTCTCCAGCCTGAGAATAGCTTTTCCTACCTTGGTCTATGCATAGAATTACTAGGCCACCTGGTCACTTGCCTGGGCCCTTTCCCTGCATTGCTGATGCACTTTCAATCTTTTGGTTGTGCATCATTTGTCAGCCTCAGGGATGGCAGTTTCCTCCCTCCTGCTCCAAGACAAAGTCAACAAGGCAGCTCAGGATATGTCTTCACATAAGAGGAGGGTCCCCACAACCCCTAAGTGGTTGGTGTGGGAAGCCCCATGTTGGTCGCCAAAATTGTTAGAAATACTGAGGTGCTGCAAGAATCACATGTGTGATTGAAAGTGGGCGGGCTTTCTAGCAGAAGGGCTGGTAAGGAACCTGGCCAGCAAGCAGGGCTGGGTAGACAGTCAGCTGGTTTGTATCTCCAACCCAAGGCAGCATCACCCTCACTCCCTTCAGAAGAGTTTCGGGCTACAGTCTATACGATTGGTTAATTTTAGAAATAGGGTGGGCAAAAGGGAAGGGCTGCAATTGGATCCAATAAAGGCTGAATACTAGATTATGAAAAAGAGCCACCAAACTTTCTGTTTCTCACACTCAGGGCATCTTCCCAAGGAACACCCTGCCTCATCCTGGGGCTAGGGACAGAGGCTGCACAGACTCCTTGTTCAGATTTAGAGAGTTGGTCATTGTGAATTCGCACAGTAACTCTGGGAAGATGGAAGGCAGAGCTCTAAATAAGAGAAGTCTGCCAGGCAGGGCCATAAGGATTATCCCTGGTGTTGGGTGATGGCCCTCTGGAGCTGTAGGGGGCTGACAGTGGCTGGCAGGGTGAGGGTAGCTAGGGTTTTCCTGCTCCCTGTGGATTGGCTGATTTGAACAATTTTGGTGGACAGAGGAGCATAGAACTGCCCCAAGTTGTCCTGCTTGGGGCCCTGGGGCTATTAGGATGGAGCACAGTGGCCTGGAGTGTTAGTAGGAGGAGGGAAGTGGTTGGGGCTGAACTGAACTGGCTGTTCAAGAAGGGCACTGGCCAGCTCCAGGCAGAGTGTCAAGATTAGACTGAGACAATGTACAAACAACGTTCCAGTCTCCCTGCAGTGCCTGCCTTGCAGCTGCATTGGGCCTTCAGGCTGGTTTGCCCCTTTGTTGAAAATGTCCCATGCTGCAAGAAATCAGGCACTGCTCAAGTTATTCAGCAAGGCAAACATCACTTCTTCAGAAGTGGAAGAGTCCAGCAAACAAGCACCCTTGCGTGGGCAGGCTGCCTCTTTTGATCCCTAAGGCAACACTGTCCCTTGCTCTGATAAGAAGCACTTGAGAGCTACAATCTACATGACTGGCTTAAAACTGGGGTAGAAAAAGGGAAGGGCTGTGGTTAAAATGGCTGCAATTGGCTCTTACAGCAGGCTAGCTAAATACTAGATTCTGAAAAAGGACCACCAGTCTTTCTGTTTCTCACAGCTTCACACTCATGCTACCTGCCTATTGACCCCTGCATGGTCTCAGTGTCCCTTTAAAGGGTAGTGCAACTTAGCAACCACTGGTCAGGTGGCTGTCCTCATAGGCATTGCCCCCACTTTCCAAGTTTTTGAACCTCTACATGGGCAAAGGTGACCCCCTTGGGGATCCTTGCTGGGGTCACTGCCAATGATACTCTAGCAACCACCAGTGCCTCCTGGAGGGACAGTCCCTGTTCCCATTCTTCACTGGTGCATTCTCCCTTGCAGGGCAGTGGGAGCTGGCCAATCTCAAACCCCATCATGGCTGTTTTTTTTACACAACCCACTGTTGGTCCTGGGGGAGGCCTGTTCCTGGATGGAAATGGGTTAGCCAGGTTTGCCAAAGAGACATGGAGAGCATCCCCCTACAGGGGTGCCCTACCACTGAACTGTGCCCCCCAGCCCTTTCAATTTTGAGACAGGGTCTCCATAAATTGCACAAGATGGCCTGACTTTGAGATCCTCCTGCCTCAGCCTCCTGGGTGACTGGGATCAGAGGCACCGCCAGGAGGAAGAGGCTCCGAGCAGCAGGCATTCCCTCAAGCTAGAGCCCTGCTGAGTCTGAAGCCTCGGGGAGGGAGCTGCATGGCGCCCTGTCTTCATCCCTTGCTGGCAGGGCCAGACCTTTTGCACCTCAGCCTAGTTGCAAAGCTTGCAAGGCGCCCTGCCCTGGAGGCGGGCAGAGAGGTGGGTCGACCAACCGCGACTTCGCGCAGTCCCTGGCCTGCGCTCTCGCGAGCAAATGTTCCAGGAGGAAACCTTGCCGCGCGCCGCCAACTGAAGAAGGAAACGTCGAAGGCCAGAGAATGGTTGAAGAAGGGAACATCGCGGGCCTGGTCGGCGATGCCAAGGCAAGTTGTGGGTTTATCTTTACTAATATTTATTTAATATAATTTGAAATGGAAAATAAGGGAATTTTAAGAGACCTTCCTGTTTTCTTATTTTAAAAATATGTTTTATTTGTTCTAATTGGTTATATGACAGCAGAATGTATTTTGATACATCATACAAAGGTGGAGTGTAATTTCTCATCCTTCTGGTTGTACTTGATGTAGAATCCCTCCCCTTACTAGTTACATATGTCCATAGGGTGATACTACCTTCCTCCCCCCATTCCTCACCCCTCCTCATTTTTGACAAACCTTTGAACTGAAGACAGGACAAGATGCTGAGAATTCTTTAAAAGCCAGCTACAGGTGCCATTGCCCAGGACTATAATCCCCTCACCTAGGGAGGCTGAAGCAGGAAGATCACAAGTTTGAGGGAAGCCTCAGCAACTTGGAGACGCTGTCTCAAAATAAAATAAAAATAGGTCTGTAACTCAGGAGTCAAGTGCACCTGGGTTCAATTCTCAGTACTAATAAATGAATTAATTAAATAAAGATAAATAAAGGGAAAAATCTGGAGCTGAGTCGGTGGCAGTGCTGCCAAAACAAAGAGGATATTGAGCCCTGCAAGTGGCTGCAAGATGCTGGTGGGCCCAGAACAGCCTCAGGGGCACTTTGACACTAGAGGCAGGAAACCCAGGCCTTTGAACAGGCTGGGTGGATGCAGGCCCAGCTTCGGAAGCCTCGCCAGAGCCTGGCAGTGCAAAGGGGTTACCCTGGGCTGGAGGCCAGAGGCTACCTGGACCCCTGTTTCAGGGTTCTGCGCTGAAACAGCAGCCCTTGAGATGCCCACTTGGGGGCTGTTCCCAATCCCTGCCTGCTGGCAGAAGTGCCAGACCAGTTAAACCAAAGTGTGGTCTTGAGCTAGGGGTGCTCCTGGGGTGCCAGGAGGAAGAAGGTGAGAACGGGATTTGGGAGATGAGGAATCCCTGGAGTGACAGAAGACTCTTCATGGCTGCTTGTCAGGAAGCAGTCCCCATGGAGCCAGATGTGACAGACACAGAATAACAGAGCTGGCCCACAGGACTAGAGTTAGAGTGCTGGAGAGGGATGACCTGTGGACACCTTAGGAATCTTGAGGCAATGAAAGAATAAGCTGAAAGCAAGCTGCCCTAAACAAGGTTCCCAGGTGTAATGGTAGGGCAGTCCCTGGGTCAGTGCAGAGTCCCAGGAAGGTAGTTCTCTGGGAACTCTGGGGTGGTTCTCGGGGAGAGTTGTTATAGAGGCCAGAGCCCCCCTGCCCAACCCCTCAAGATGTGATGTTTGCTCCAACATACCTCTGCTGTTATGGTCCCTGTCACCACCATCATGAGGCCCTCACCAGTACTAGACCAGGGCAGGTGCCATGGTTTTGCAGTTCCCAAACTGAGCTAAATCAGCCTGTTCTCTTCATGAAGTTAGCTGCCTTGAGCATATTGTTGCAGTGATGCAAGACTGACTAACATGCAGCTGACAGGCAGGCTCAGTTCTGCAGGGTCATAGTCCAGGATCATGGCACTGGCAGACTTGGAGTCTGGAGAGGGCCACTTGTTGGTTTGAGGACATCCCCTCTGGCTATGCTTTCATTTGGCAGAACCTGTGCTCCTTGGGCCTCTTTTAGGAGAGCACTAATGCCCCTCATAGGGGCTCTGCCCTCCTGACTTGATCCCCTCTCCAAGGCCTCATGAATTTTGACATTAAACTTGGGGGAGGAGGTCACCAACCATTAAGGCCATATAGTTCCTCCCAAAATACACATCCTTCTCTAACGTGTAGAATATATTTGTTCCCTTCCAGTAGCTATCAAAGTCCAGCTTGGTATGTCTAATTCCAAAGTCTCATGTGACTATGTCCATTACAATTTGTCCTGAGTCAGACTGCTCTTGCTGTGCTACTGGAGGGTCCCACAAGGTATATGCTTCCAAAACCAATGGGGGGCAGGCATAGGCAGTCATTCCCTTTGCAGAGGGAGAGATGGGAAAGCAGGAAGGTGTCATGTTCCAAGCAAGCCCACAGCCCAACAGGGCATTGACGCTTAAGGCTCAAGAATCACTTTTGCTGGGCATGGAGGCACACACCTGCAATTCCAGCTAGTTGGGAGACTGAGGCAGAAGGAATGCAAGTTTGAGGTCAGCCTTGGCAACTTATTGAGACCCTGTCTCAAAATCAATACATAAAAAGGGCTGGGGATGTAGCTCAGTGGCAAAGTGTCTTTGAGTTTAATCCCCAGTACCAACAGCAACAATAACAACAGACCAACAAAAACCCCACAACTTTTTGGCTTGAGGCACCATCCATAGGCCTTTAGGGATGCACCCACTTTCTAGACTTGTTCTGTGTCTGTGTCCTTTTCATGGGTGACAGGAGCAGCAGCCTGCCCTAATGCTCTGTGTCTGGGCCATGTCCTGTGGATGTTCTGCAATGGCTCTGTGCCTCACTTATGAACAGTCCCACCCCAGGTTATAATTATATGCCAGTGTCCACACAAGTTTGGGGAGTTGGGGAGGCTCTGCCTCTATGGCTCAGTTCCTGGGGCTCTATGGTAGCCTTGCCCACAGTGGATCTCTGCCTGGGCCTCATAGGTTGCAGTCCAGGAGGGGGTGGCCATGTGCACACACAGCTGAGGAAGGAGTGTGGGGGTGGAGCTGCCACATGAGGGGGACCTGGCAGCAGCCCCTCATTGGGGCTCATCTGTCCTCCAGGCCTGTGATGGAAAGGGCAGCCCACATCTCTCTGGTGCCCTTGGGGCTGTCTTGCATTGTCTCAGGGTGGATCTGTCCTAATCTCCTTGAGTAATAGTCAAGCACCACACTCTCCTCCAGAACACATTTTCACTCCTCTGATGAGTAGACTGAGAACTTTTCGAATTTTTAAGTTATGCCTCTTTTTTGATTAAAATTCTATCACCTTTAATCACTCTTCTCCCATTTTATGGGAAGCATTCAACAGCACCAAGCCTCGCCCTCAGCACTGAGCTTAGAAATTTCTTCAGCCACTAAATATCTCTTTGCCCCCGGGTCCTACCTGCTGCAAAACACTGGGGCAGAGCTCTTAGATCAGTTCTTAACTGTCTGTTCCAAGGGTGGCCTTTCATCCTGTGTCCAGTTGCATTCTTCACTCCTGTCTGAGACCTACCAGAGTGACCTCACTGCCCATATTTAATGACTTCATAGGTACCCTGCAGCAGGTTGAGGCTTTCTCTAAGTCTTTTTTTCCTGAGCATGTACCAGAATCACCCTTGAAGGTGTCAAAGCTGTATTGATAGACCTCACTTCAGGCAGGCTTCAGAAACCTCTCCTGTGCCCAGCTGTGTGCTTCCTGTAGAGTCTGGTTTGAGTGAGGGCTCTGCTAAGTCAGTTTAGAAGAACCCCACCCTCAATATCTGATCACCGTAGGATGAGTCCCTTCCCCCACCCCCAAGACCCCCAGGTGAAGTCCGGTCACCCTGGCCTGCCTTCAGTATGACTCCTATTAGGTCAGTTTAGCCAGAGTCTCCCTCAATCCTAGTGTTTCCTGGTCATTGTGCTAGTCAGTTCATCATTGCTGTGACCAAAATGCCTGACAAGAACAATTTAGACAAGGAAAGGTTCATTTCATCTTGCCGTTTCAGAGGTTCAGTCCGTAGTTGGCTGATTCCATTGCTCTGGGCCCAAGGTGAGAACATTGTAGCAGAAGCATATGGCAGAGGAAAGCTGCTCAGCTCATGGCAGCCAGAAAGGAGGGAGGGGGGAAAGGGGGCAGGCCAAGGCGACAAGATGTAGTCCCCAAGGGCATGATCCAGTGATCTACTTCCTCCAGCCACATCCCCTGCCTACAGTTATCACTAGTAGCCCATTCAAATGATTAATCCATCCAAATGGATTAATCCATTAATTAGGTCACAGCTCTCATGATCTAATCACTTTACCTCTGAAGGTCCCTGCACTGTCTCACACGAGCTTCAGTGGACACATCATGTCCACACCATTGTGGTCATATTCTATCCATTGACTCCACCTGCCCCTTGACTATAAATCCCCCTTGTCCACACCATACTGAGGGTTGAGCCCAATCTCTTTTGCCCACAGCAAACCCTGGTGGCAGTGGTCCTAGTACCTGTCATACCCTCAGTAGTCTGCCATGTGACACTTAAGTATTGTTGACTCTTTGCTTTTCCTTCTACTCCCCCTGTTTCTCTTGGTACCAGAGTCTGAATCCAGAGGTGCTAAACCACTGAGACACACCCCCCGCCTTATTTATTTTTTATTTTGAACCAGGGCCTTGCTAAGTTGCTGAAGTTGGCCTTGAATTTGTGATCCTCCTGCCTCAGTCTCCAGAGTCACTGCACCATCGCACCTGGCTTTTTCTTTAGCACAGATCTGTTTGTGGCAACATGGCCTTTCTCCAAAACACACTTCAGACCTCCTCAAGGCTCTACCCTTCACTCAGCTCCAAAACCACCTACATATTTCATATTTGTTACAGCCTGTCCACTGCCAGTACCAGTTGTCTTAGTTCATTCAGCTTCTGCAACGAAAACCAAACCAGGCATCTCATAAGGAACAGAAATTTATGTTCAGGGATCTGGAGTATGGCAGTCTGAGATCAAGTCACAGCAGATTTGGAGTCTGGTCTTCCCACTGTACTCACCTGGTCAATGGAGCAGGGAGCTCGCTGGGCCACATGTCTAAGCCCTTTTGACAGGGTCCATTCTCCTGACCTATTCACCTCCCAAAGTCCCCCCTCTGGATGGCATCGCCTTAGGGTTGAGGAGTCAATGTGAATTTGGGGGCAGGCAAACATTCAGACTGTAAAAGGGCAGGAGAGGGGATCATTTGGTGTGACACCACCCTAGGCCAGGACTGCTGGGTTTGTGCTGGGAAAACTCTCTAGCCTTGAGATAATTGATCCTGTGATCCAGGTCAGAGACCAGTGCCTGCCGAGCACATCCATGAACCACACAGCCCCTACTTCTAGAGGCTACCTGCACACTGCTGTGGTCTAGATAAGTGCTCACCAGAGGCCCAGGTGTTGAAGGTTGGTTCCCAGTTAGTAGCACTATAGGAAGGCAGTGGAACCCTCAGGAGGTGGGGCCTGTTGTGAGGAGGCCCTTGCTCTGTCTCTTTGTGTCCCAGCTGCCATGAGGTGACAGGCCTCCTCTGCCACACTCTTCCCCCATGTCGTGCTGTGCTGCCACAAGCCAGAGCAGCAGGGTCTTATAAACATGGACTGAAACCTCTAAAACCTTTCCTCCTTGTGAGTTGTTTATCTCAGGTATTTTGTCACAGCAACGGAAAGCTGACTGTCGTCCCTTTAACCTGTAGTAGGCTGAGCCCTAGCAAGTGTATTTTTGAACTTTTTTTTTTTTTTTTTTAACTAAAAGACACTGGAAGTAACGTAGTTTGCCTCATGACTAGTGCATATAAATCCTGCCTGTATGTGGTATACTATGCTCCATATTTCTATCCTGTTCAGTGTTACCTTCTTTTGTTCTATTTCTCATTTTAAAATTCTAAACAAAAGTCAGTACATTTTCCAAATCCAGTTAGGAAAGTAATGCAAAAGCCCCAGTGTGTGATGTTTATTTATGAGATGACTGACAGACCTTTCTGCAAGGAAAGTCACATCTCTAATTAAAAAAAAATAATGCTGGAGAATCAAATGATCAATTGAAATGAACTTGGTGTGAGCCGTAGCAAAAGGGGCCCTGCCAACCTTGGGACCTGGAGACCCAAGTTCTCTATTGTGCATTCAGGCTGCACATGTGGGCACATGTGTCTATGTGTGGCCTGTGGGTGTGCATGTGTGTGTCTGTGTGTGTGAGTGAGGAGCGTAGCCCCTGGGGGTCCCCTGGGTCATCTGAGGAGATCCTGTAAGACGCACTGAACTGCACCCCTCCTGAAGAGTTCATAACCATCAGGCTGAGGCCTGATGCCCACTCAGGGGATGGCAAAGACTGCACAGGGCAGGGCTGGAAACAAGGCATGGGGAGTGGGAGCAGCTATGGAGGCTACAATGAGGTGGAGGGCATAGGCCAGGACAGGAGAGAAGCAAGTGATTTGTACTTGGCACCACAAGGGGCCCAGGGCACAGGGGTAGCAGGCTTCTACCGAGTAAGTGGACGGCCAAACATGCCATATGCATGTGGCTGTATGAACTGGAGGAGTGACCAGATAGTTTGTGAGGACCATCCTGGTCCATTGTGTTTGGTTAGTCCTAAGTCACTACTTGCTACTTGAATTCACTACTTGAATTCATTCATTCATTCATTCATTCATTCATCCATTCATTTCTCAGACTCTTGCTGGGTTCTGAGGAGAAATCAGACAGACCAGACTAGAGCCTGGACCAAGGGGCACCCGTTCTGGGTGATTGCAGGTGTGGTGTCCCTCCCCATCCCACCCTAGGCTTCCTTTGGTCCTAGTCCATGTGGTGCTGCTGTGACAAAATGTCACAGACTGGCTGATTTATAAAGAACAGAGATTTACTCTCACGGTCCTGAAGTCTGAAGTCCAAGATCAACTTGTAACAGGTCCGACTCTGGTACCCTCTGAATTCTGAGGCAGACCACTGGGGGGAAGAGGGCATCCACTCCAGGGGCCCATTAAGAGCAGCTCCGATCCTCCCCAAAGGCCTCACCTCCAAACTACACCCTCATCTGTTGGTTCAGCCTTTGGTGGAAGGAGAGAGGGACCTGGGGGTGCTGAGGCCTAGCTGCACTATGGTCAGCATCCCCCAGGCCCTGGGCCCCTTCTTGCCCTCAGGACTTTTTCCTGAGTTTGAAGAGAGTGGCAGGCTGAAATCCAACAAGTGGAGGTTCGAACTTGCTATCCTCCTGCCTCAGCCTCCTGAGGTGCAGGGATTACATGTATGCCCACTCTGCCTGGCTTAAGGGCCACTTTTGCTGCTTCCTTCATGTTTTGATACATTGGGTCTTTTGTGTCACTCAGGGCTACACACTGGTTTTCTTCTGGATTTTTCTCTGAACCACAGGAATTTGAGTTGTACATTATCTTAGACTATTGGGTGTTTTCCAGGTCTGAGCTCTATAGTGTGCCTGGCCACATGTGGCTGTTGGGCACCTGACATGTGCTTAGTACAGATTTAGGTGCTGTTTGAGTACAGAATGACCCTGGTTTTGAAAATCATTCAGTATAGAGAACACAAGATATCTCAGGGCTCCCGTGTAGTTCAGCACTCCAGCACTTGCCTAGCATGTGTGAGGCCCTGGGTTTGATCCCCAGCACTACAAAAAAAAAAAAAAAAAAAAAAAGAAGAAGAATGTTCATTACAGGTTGAAACAATAATATTTTGGATATACTGGTTTAAATAAAGGATGTTACTAACACTAATTTCACTTGCTTCTTTTTGTTCTTTAACTGACAAATTTAAAATGGTATTTGTGACTTGTATTATATTCTGACTGGACAGCACTTTCTATATGTCTTTCCTGCTGCAAATCTGCTTTTGTCTTGGTCTTACCCTGAAGCAATGCCATCTTTTGAGATGTGCTGGTGCTCTTTCTGTGGGTGGGGATGGGGCTGTCTGGTGACCGTTTGGTGAATTTGAGAAGAATGTTCATTTTACCATTTATTCACTCTGTGTGTTGTAGGTATGGGGTATGGTAAGTGGCCAATCATGTCCTTCAGGTCTCTTCTGTTCTGAGTGAGCCTTTAATCCTCTTGTTCTATTGCTAAGAAAGAAGTCAGAGCCTCCAGCCATGATTGGGCTTGTATCTTTCCCTTTATTTTAGGCCTTATTTCTTCACATACTTTTCTCACAGGAGAGCCAGAATCTGAAGGTCCAAACCTTGGTTCTTGTGTTCTGGTGAAAGAAAGTTCCAGGTTACACACAGGAAGATATGCAGGAGAATTTTGGTATGAGTGAAGGTGGAGTGGAGGCCCAGTGGGAGCAGGGTGGGAACAGAGAGCCCTGCGGGGTTGGGGAGTGAGTGGTCTCCCAGCAGGGGCCCATAGGCAGTGCCATCCAGGTTTGTCACTGTGGACACTGGTTTCAGGAGCTGAGATCCTTCAGTAACCTGCACCACTCAGCTGGGCTGGGGAGAGCTCTGGATCCAGTTGGTTCTCTGTGAACCTTGGATAGTGACCCCCACGATTCTGGGGGCTTCATGTTCAAGTCAGTCCTGTGCTGATGTGGGCACTGGGGTCAGAAGTTATCTTAGTGCTGCTGTGCTACCATGAAAGCCTCCCTTCTGAAATACATGGAGATCCCTCTGGCCTAGCTTCTAGCTTCCCCTGGTCTCACAGGACCTGCCAGGAGTCAGCCCTGTGAATGCTTCTGTGAATCCTTCTTTCTTGTCACATCTCCCCAGTCAGCCCCCAGGGAGATCCCTGTTCCTCTTTCCTCACTCTTAAGGCCGGTGCCTCTGATGTTTCTTACATTGTCTGCTACAAGTCACTTACTCATCTGTGTTGGCAGTGACTCAAGGAACTTTCAGAGTAACCAAGTAAACCAGTGACTTTGCTGTACTTTCCCTCCACTCATCACTAAGAAGATGTCCCTGAGGGGGTGGGCATCCTACGGGCTGTTGCATCTTACTGCTCTGTAACCCCTGGCTGCACCCTGTGCTCTGCTCTGAAGGCCACTCCCGCTTACATGAGCTGTGCTCTATTCTGGCACCTGAACTGCGTGCACACATCTACTCTGTCAGCCCTGTGATTGCATTCAGTCCAGTGTGGGCACACCTTCAATTCAGTTCTAACTCCAACCTCCCAGCATCAGTGTCAGGGGCTGGGCATCTATGACTAGGGCCAAACACCTATGTTTTCAGGGAAGGGAGAAGCTGCTGTCCCTGTAAGTGACTTAATGCTCCATCAGAGGTGTTTTGTTTCAGACCAAACTCTCCAGGGCAACTTACAAGGAACCAGCCCAAGCTGCTGACTGTTTTTAGGTGATGTAGAGTGAACTTTGCTCATTGTAATACTGAATTCTCTGCCCAGAGGCATCCCCAGCTGCCTTTTATTGATGATGTGTTGTGTGACCTCAAACTGAGCATTCCCAGCAGTGTGCCCACCTCTGCATCTGGCTGTGAGTCTCCTAGGGGAATATGCTCAAGTGTCCCCAGTAAAAGCCCCTTGCTTTGTTTTTGAGGACACACTGTTGTGAGAATTATCTCCCCTGCTTTCCTAAACAACTGAGTAATAAGCCTCTCTTCACTATTATCTCTGGGTTGTGCTTAATACATCAGCATCAGACTCAGAGGGTAAAGGACAAGGACCCCAAGAAAACTGTCCTTCTTTCACGTTGCCCATACTTATGTCCAATTTGGATATAGATTACTTACATACCCTCCCCCCCAGTCTCCTGGGATCAAGAGTTAGCTAGAAAGGCATACGTAAAGGGTCAGCTCAGGAAGAGCCAAATGGAAGAGAGGACCGTGCAAGGCATAGGGGGCATAGAGTTCCTCTGTGTTCCTGTTGAAGGGGGGTGCTTGGTCTCCCAAGTATTGCTGGGGCCCAGGCTGGACCCTGAGTCTGAGTCCCACCCACCTACATGAGAAAAAGAGAAAATTATAGAAAAAAGAAAAATGAAACTAATTGCAGCTTGGTCACACTGGGATGTCAACTAACCTACCTTTCCCAACTTACAGAGCATAGAGACTTGTAGGAGGCATCATTCATGTAGGGGAAAAGCTCAGAAACACACAAATGTAGAATCCACCAAGCTGGGAGCCTACATGGAAGCCCACACACTGATGTGTTGCATGTCAGTTCTCTGAGTTGTGCTGCATCCTCCTGAAGCTGGGACCAGGGCTGTGGGACAGTTTCAATTTCCCTCTCCACCTGCATGTTTGTGTATAGGAAGCTGGGTAGGAGAAAATAGCTTAAAGAATAGGTTAGCAGGAACTGGCTGGGGACTGAAAAAATATTTTGGGGGCTTCTTGGAAATTTTATAACTTAAAGTGGGCCCCATTACAGTGCTCCCCCACAAGTCCTGTCTATTCCTCAGTCTTGAGGGCTTTGGAGTGTCATCTGGCTGGCCATTTGCTGCTGGACTACTGCCTGGGCTCCATCAAGTCACTTGGGGCAGAGCAGATGCTTATTCGTGAACACAGAGCACTGTCACGTGGCAGAGCAGGAGGCAAGAAGGAGCCCAGGTGCAGAGGTGCCCAGGAAGCCCAGTGACTGCACCTGGTGGAGGACACCTCACTTACTCTGGGCTGACATCAGTGAATCCATTTGACTCTGAAAACTTCCTCCTCTTGAGCGCTTCTGTGAAGATGTTGCTGATCTTCCACCAGGTGATTTTCTCCCTCATTGCCAAGGTGGACTTGCCCCATGCTTGGTCTGATTTGGTCCCACATCAGAGAGGAAGTCAGTGTGGAAAGGCCCTTTGTGTCCAGCTTGAGTGACTGAGAGGGTTAGAAGGAGTGGTTCTTAGGCCAAGCCTACCTGGAACCCATCATCAAGTTCAGCTCCATCTTCCTGTAGGCAGTGCTGAAATTGTTACTCAGTTTTGTCCCTGTGACAGAACACTAGAAAAATCAACTTGCAAGAGGAAGGTTTATTTTGGCTCATGGTTCCAGAGTTTCAGTCCATGGTCACTGACTGTTGATTCTGGGCCTGAGGCAGAACATGATGGGTGGGAACTCGTGGCAGAGGAAAGCTGCTGGCTACATGGGGGCTGGGAAGGAGAGGGAGAGGGAGAGGGAGAGGGAGGGTCTGGGGATGAGATCACCTTTCCTCTGCCTACGCCTCTCCACCTCCCCTACCTTCCAGTATTCCCCTGCAAGATGACCCTGTTAAGGACTGATCCATTGGGGAGGTCAGAGTAGTCTTGATCCAATCATTTGCTCTGAGCACTGCTGTGATGAGGACCAAGACTTTAACCCAGGACTTTGTGGGGACACTCAGATCCAACCCTCTAATGCCACCATGTGCACACTCCAGATGGATCACTGCCATGTGCAGGTATAAACGCTGATCACTAACCATCACCAGCAACTACACACAACAGATTTGGGATGTGAAAAGTTCAAGATTTTTGTTGGTCCTGGGGATTGAACCCAGGATCATTCTATCACTGAGTTGCATCCCTAGGCCTTTGTATTTTTATTTTGAGACAAGACAGGTCTCACTAGGTTACTGTGGCTGCCCTCAAACTTGAACTCTTCCTGCCTCAGCCTCCTGAGCTGCTGGGATTACAGGCAAGCACCACCATGCCCAGTCACCAAATTCATTTTTAAGTTATTTCTAGATTACCTACTCATGAAATTTGAGATTCCAGAGAAGCATAGTCAAAAACCTAAAACACTAAAAATTGCTGTAATAATTCTGAAGGGCAGACAAACTCAGCCACAAGCAAATAAACACAAAACAAAATAAACGTGTTACAATTTTGAAGACACCTTTATTTTCTCTAACAAATCTAAATTAACCCATTTGTCAGAGATCCTGCTATGTTAAAATTTTAGCCACGAGATAAAACACCAAGTAAGTGATAACATACCAAGTTGATACAGAGACAGTTAGATCTGAGTCATGCTGTGACCTACTGAAACAAGCTGAGGTTACTTGGTCATATGACTTAACATGAAGATCTTGGACGCAAGTCTTCCTAGAAGTCTTCAATGCCCAAACAGTCTGAGAGTTAATTTTATTTCTTTCTTTGTTTTCAGAGAGGCAATTTATTTAGGAAAGCAGATTCACATTCAAGGGTGCAGGTAAGTTAACTTGCAGATTGGTGGGCAGTCCCTTAAGTAACCCGAATAACTGGAGCTTACCAGCAAGGGAGCAGAGAGGGCCCTAGAGTGAAAAGCCTCCTTTCAAACAAAAGAGACGTATAATTTAAGTGTGCAAAACCAATAAGTTAGTTGACCAGTAAACCCCCCCACCCTCCGCAAACACAAAAGGATAAAACCCAGGCAGCCCCAGACATTCTAGCTGAAGTTGCTCTGGGTGTTCCAGGCAGTCTGCTCAGGTGGGTTCTGATTCAGCGCTGTGGTGTCTGGCAGAGGCTAGTCTGGTGGCAGAGCTGTGGGACAGGGAGTGTGCTGCTGAGCCAGGTGCAGGGCGTCACCACCATCTAGATCCCCCTTAGGACCTTCAGGTTGACCCCATCTAGTTGATATGCAGCACCTGGACTGAACCCACATCCTGGGTCTTGAACAATCTATCTCCAGGTTTTTAATCAGTCTAAACATACTTTCTACAAAGGAACCAAGTTTGTAGGCACTAACTACCTGGACTTACAGGATTTCAAGATTTTTAGTACATTTAAAGAATCTTGGCCTGAAGGCAAACAGGCCTGGGGGTGAGGGTGATCTTTCAGGTATAGAGCCACAGTCCCTCTTTCCTTCCCTATTTCTCTCCTTTCTCCAGGTCCTTATTTCTTCTATGCACCCTCACTGTGAGACCGCCATGCATCAAAGTCCACTGCATTGCAGTTACGACCTGGCCTGTTAGCACCCTGGAGGGAGCATCTGTCTCTTCTCTTTAGCGTCCCAGTTAATAAGTTTTCAGCAGGACTGTTGCTGCCAGTCATCAATTACACTGGCCTCTGCCATCCCGGCAGCCAAGGTAATAGTGCAGATAACTAGACACAGGAGATCAGGGTGAGCTTCCAGATATGCAGCACCCAGGCTGCAACAGCCAAGCCATGTTCTCCTGAATCACAGCTTGACATGACCAAGCCCAACTCTGGGGACCTGTGGCAACTCTGGGGAGTGGGTTTTTCACCTTCCTACAGATGTTTGCAGAGGTCCCAGTGCACACCTGGTTGCTCTGCCTCTCTCCTCTCTTCCTGCAACAGTGGCACAGTCACAAACACACACCCAAATGGCCCTTTCAGAAAAAAGATTCAAGAAGAACCCTTCATGGACTTGAAAGAGAGGCCCCAAATGGGCTCAAGGGAGACCCAAAGGCAAGGAACAGGGAGGAGCAGGGCACCTGTCTCCACTGGGAAGGATTTACTAGGGTTGGACTCTGGGACCAGAGTCATAAAATTCATCTTTCCATCTTTTCAGAAGGGGTGATAGAATCAACATTGGCTCTAAGGGACAAAAAGTCAGGAGACAAGACTGAGTTTTGTAGCTGCAGGGACCCTCCTTACCTGTTCCTCATCCTGGGCCAGCAGCCTTGGGTGAAGCCCTGGGAGCTACATCCAGTGACTCCAGCAGGGGGCTCTAGTCCTGGCAGCATGGCCAAATTCTGTCCTGGGGCCCAGGCCAGAGGCCTGAATCTGAGCTTCCCACTGACTGGATTTGGTGGCCTGCCTACATCAGGAAGGAGAGAAAAACAATACAAGAAGGAAAAACAAATTGGTCTTCCTGGGAAGACAGTGAATCTGTCTCCCAACCTTATAGAGGGGGTCACTTTTAAGGTGGAGGCTGTTGCAGAGGAGGCAGAGAAGCAGAGCACAGGCTGGGGTTGCAGTCCTCTGACTACTGTTGCTTCCTCCTGGCCTCAGAGCCAGGGCTTTGGGGACAGTGATGGCTCCCGTTCTTTGGAGCATTGACTTTGGGAAGCCCTGGCAAAGACAATAAAGAATAGGTCAGTAGGACAATGGTTAGGGTTGGGAAAAAAGCAATTTGAGGATTCCTAAAAATCACATTTTGAGGGAGCCTGTTAAGGGAGGAGCCTGGACAAAATTTGGTCAAGGACAGAGTTCTTGTCAGATGTGAACTGAAAAAACAAGTCTATGGGCAAGGCCCCAGATGCACCCGGGCCCCTCTGCACCCAGGCTTCCCTCTGACCTGTCAGGGTGAAAAGCAGAAGTACTCTGAGCAGTGCAGGCACCTGGCAACTGAGCCCTCCTGCAGAACCCCGAGCTTTGCTGTGCAGAGCTTTTCTGTGAGAGTTCTTTAGATTAACAATGCCAATAAGACCTCTCTCTCTCTCAGTAGTAGAAGTTGGAGGAAAGCTTTGTGGATTGGAGGAGCCAATGAGTTTTAAGTTTCCAGGGTGAAGATAGGTCACCCTGGGGGCTGGCTCTGAGAGAGAAAGAACGAGGCCACAGACATGTTCTCCTTGGCTACCAGCACCTGCCTCTGCAGAGGGGCCTCTTCCCAACAGCCGCCTCCAGGGGACCCAGTGTGAAGAGTCTCATGGAATGTCCTGGGTGGGTTCCTGGAGAGTCCCTGCTAAGGGTTTCCAAGGAAAACAGGAAATCCATCAAATTGGCAGCGCTGGGAAGAGTCCTTGGGAATGGGTATGCCAGCCCCGCTGGAAGCCTCCAGCTGGGGTACCTGATGCCAGAAGGCTAGTTGGTGATATATGTTAGGATAGAAAGAAATGTGATGGCTCAGACCCCAGACAGGGCAGCATTTATTATCTATCAAATTTCCCCACCTGCAGATACAGTCTCTCAGTGGGAGCTGCTGTGGGGAGTCCATATCAGGGGAACCCCTCACTGGAACACAATTGTCTTCCTTGTTCTTGGGCCCAGAGACCACTGTAGGGAGTTTTGTGTGACCAGCATGGCGCTCCCTCAGGCTGGGGGATGGAAGGTGGGGTGGCAGCCACATGAGAATCTGGAGGCCCACAAGGTGTGGGTAGTTCCTTCAGAGGCTCTGTGCTTGGCCCTACTCAAAGTGGGGACAACTAAGCTTCAGTCTCATGCAAACAAGTGAGCATAAGTGTGTGTGTGTGTGTGTGTGTGTGTCTGTGAGTGTGTCTGTGTGTGACTTTAGACCTACTGTGCTTCCTGGCTGTCAGTTTGTCTCTTACAGCTTCCCCTCACACTAGGCCATTTTGAAGGAAGGTCTCTGTTTAACAAGAAGGGGGATGGGACTGGGCACAGTGGCTCACACATATGATCCCAGCTACTCAGGAGGCTGAGGCAGGAGGATCAGATTTGAAGCCACCATGGGCATCTTAGAGAGACCCTGTCTCAAAATAAAAACCAAAGAGGGCTAGGGTGTGTCTCAGTAGTAGAGCACCCTGGGTCTGAACTCCAGTGCCCCTTCCCACCCTGACAAAGGAGATGACCTGAAGGGGAGAGGGACTCAGGCAGGATCCAAAGCATGGTGGACCTGGGCTGAGGGGAACTCCTGAGCTAGGCTCTAAGGCTGTCCCTGTGATGTGAACACACCATTAGTTTGGTCCATGGAGGAGTCTAGGGTTTGGGAACACTGCCCTCTGAATCATGGCCAGAACCTCTGAGGAAGGAATAAGAGTGGAGGAGGAGAAAGTGCCTGGGCCCTTCTGCACCCTGGCACCCCAAGCTGGTGCTCCTGTCCTGCAGCCAAACCACTGTCCCTTTCCAACTCCAGGGAGCCCAGACATCTCAGTCCTTGTCAAGAACCACAGCCCCCTGGGTAAATCTGTTGGGGGAGGCAAGTTGGTAATATGAACATGTCCCAGCTTAGTAGCAATGGGGACCCTGGGCTAACCTGTGGAGGAGGAATAGGCTGTGCCTGATCACAAGTGCCACTTGCTGAGGAGCTGTGGGTACTAGGACAGATCCTGAGTCTGTGGTGGAACTTTCTTCCCACCCTTCAATGAGGACCACACAGGAGCCTATGGGACTCTTATCAGAGTCAGAAGACATGGTCCAGCATGGCTGGGTGGGATTCTCAGCAGTGCCAGGCACCAAGTGGTAATCACCTGCCTGGTAAGGGCTGGAGAAGTGGAGGAAGGAAAAGGGAACCCAGGGTCCCAGGACTAAGGAGAGAAGAAACAAGGTATCCATAATAGACCCAGGGTCCCTATTGAGAAAGCAGGGGCAAAGCCCCTGGATCCAGCAGGGGCATAATCGGAAACTGAGGAACTCATCCTTAAACTCCACAGTCACATTGTGACCCCAAATCCCTGAGATCCAGGACAGCACCCACAACCAAATCATTCATAAAACTCAAGGGACACGAGAGAAACAGAAATTGACCAAAACTCATCACTCAAAACAGTGTGGTGGAGGTCATTGGACCAAGGAAAGATTAGATTGGGGGATGAGTCAATCATGAGGGCACCAACCCCCTCTCCAAGCAAATGTGCCTGCCCCTCCCCCAACCCATTATGACATAACAAACTTCCTGGATACAAAGAGGAGGGTGGGCACAGCCCCAGCCAGCAAACTCCCAGTTTGCCAGGGGAAAGGATAGAGAGGCACAGGATGCTGTGCACCTTTTTGATGAGCAGTGAAGAACACGTGAGACCTGCAGATCAGCAAAAATATCATATCAGAACATGAGACATCTCAGAACAGTGAATACTACATTTATGTGAGTACTATAGTCATTAATTTTCCAGTGAACGAGGGAAACCCACCCAGCAGTGCTCAAGAACCTCAGTGTCTGTGGAGGAGCACCTGATCCCACCGCTGCTCAGGTTGCTCAAGGTTCCCTTTGAGAGGGACACCTCAACTATTCATGACTGTTCTGTATTGCCACCTGAAGGAGACTGCTCCAACCCAAACGTGATCAGCTTCCATGGTGCCAAAGACAGAGTGACATTCCACACCACGTGCTGAGGCATATCTGAGTCCTGTGGAAGAGCACGACTCAGTCTCCATTCCTCAATGAGCTGTGGGCACCAAGGGTGAGCATTTGGGCTCACCAGTGCTCATTCTGCTCTGGCTCATACAGATGGCACGTGGAGGAGAAAAGTGTAGACTATTCCCTGGCCAGAAGGTGAGTGCCAGTCACCCAGCGGTGTTCAGTGTACTCTGAGCACTGTAGCTCAGGGCCCTCCCAACAAGGGCACAATCTCACCAGGTCCAGGGGGTGAGCACAAGGGAGCACTCTCAGTCTCTTCAGGGGACTGTGGAGAAGCACTGTGACACGAGGAGACCAAAGTCTCCTCCTGTGTAATTCTCCAGCAGGGACCCTGGCCATTTTCACTACTTTAGACAGGAGTGTGCTCACCCAGCAGTCCCCAGTCTCCAGGAGGACCTGTGGGTGACATCTATGTCCCACAAGTGGGGGGAGTCCTCTGGTTCCTGGAGATTAGCTCCACTCAGCCAGCAGTGCTCAGAGAGCCCATAGTGTTGAGGGTGAGCACCCCTGGCTCCCCCCTACCCCCCCAAGGGCCCCAACCCCCAGCCCCTTCTGCTCTGTCCTCCTTAGTTGCTGTGAGTGT
>JAJEJO010053573.1:170345-193183 GCA_020662805.1 Glaucomys volans
GGCCACTTGCCCTTCAATCTCCAGTGTCTTGTGTTTCCTGTTTGGTGTTTGCCTTTGGTCCTCTTTTAAGCAGTTTCCTCTGATTCCTGCAAAGGAGCACCTCCAGCCCAGCAGTCTTACATTTCCTCTTTGTCATGGGGTGTGCACTCCTAGCTCACTCAAGTTCAGTCTCTTTTGGATTTTACAAATGAGATTCCCTTGCCCAGCAGTGCTCAGTCTCCTCTGTGTTCTGTGGGTTAACGTCCTTCTCCCAGCAGTGCTTCATTCCTTCTGCGATCTATTGGTGATTGTCTATCACTCTCTAAGTTTCAGGGTCCAGTCAGTGTGGGCCAATTGCCCACTATTGCTCAATCTCCTGTAGGTCTGTAGGTACTCATGCCTCCCCCTTATTGCTCAAGTCTACTCTAGTGACTGGCAGGTGAACACCCCCACTCCACCAGTTCTCAGTCTATTCTGGGTCCTGTTGATGAGTCTCACTGGCCCACTTGTTTTCAGTCACCTGTACATGTTTTGGGTTGATGCGTTTTTGCACATGATTTTCAGACTCCTGTTTCTTTAGGTGAGTTTTCCTCACGTTCTGTTGCTTGTTCTCCTCTGAGCCATATGCCACCTGGCTCATCCAAAGATCTGTGTGTGTGAGTTCCTTTCCCTCCAAGCAAGTACACAATCTTTGACCTTAGGAAAGTGACCAGGTCCTGCTTGGGTCCATGTCCCTAGTGATGTGCCATGCCCTGGTACCTCAGAGGCCTCCAGTGGGTCTTATCCTGTCCTCTACTTGCCAGCACAAGTATATCAGCAGGCTTTCTGAGAAGCACTCATTACTAACTTCGCTGGTACAGAGGATATGTGACATGGGTTTACCTGTAATCTAAAAACACACCTCTCTCAATTGTGGATTCCCCCAGATCAAGGGCTTATCATGGAATGCTTCCATTTTGGCTGGACTCTTGCATCTGTAGCCAAATGATGGTTGCCACGGTACCATCACGGACAAGGTCATAGTAAATGTGTCACTGCTATCTGACTCAGCAGATAATTCACTCAGTGTCCACTGGCTAATAGTTCAGTATAGTTCTGACAAGAATGTTCATTCATAAATAAGACAAAAAGCAAGCAGAACATTCGTGCATACTGTACTACTTTGTGCAGAACAAGCGGGTGTTCTTGGTGGAGTGGATGCTAGGGTTGAGTGGAGGAAGCATAATTCCATACATTTTTGTAGCTATTCACAGTGGAATAGCTGCATACCTGCATTCTTAACCTTTTCTCCATTACTTCATTAAGTTGGGACAATGCACAAAACAACAAACCAGCCCAAAACAGATGGTGGTTGCCCAGTTCCCTTTTGTAGGTGCCTCAGGGGACCCATGCTGTACATGGCCAAGAAGGAACTTGAGTAGAGCAGTGCTGTGTTTGCCTCTAAATGTGACTCAGGTGAGTCCTGAGCATGGGTGATAGCAAGCCTCCATGGGGAGATCCTTAGGTGGAAGTCCAAGAGAACAGCAGAACATGGGACCCTCTGTTTCTGGCTCCTGGTAGCTAAGGGTGTGCTGACAGGTCCAAGAGCAAGCCCTGCCCATGGCCATGCATAGTTTCTACACACACATTCCCATTCACAGGGACATGTGCACAAGGTGCCTAGGGGAGGGTGCAGCAGACTGGCAGGGTTTGGGGTCACAGGAACTGCTCTGTCCTGTAGCTCAACTGCAGAGGCTTATCACCCCTCACTGCCTCCCTTGCTGCCCTACAGTGTCCAGGGCTGCTGTCCCTCACCAGGCTCCTCCTGGTCCTCCAATCCCTCCATATTGCTCTTCTCCTGGAGCCTCCCTCACTGCATCCGTCCTGAGGATCCCAAACCCCTGTGGTCAGATCTGGGCGTAGGCTCTGCACAGCTCCTCTGAACCTGATGTCAGAGTTTAAGGAAATCATACTTACCTTAATGCAGAGCAATCAATAGGGAGTATCAGGACAAAAAGAATGCACTGAAAGCTAAGAGGTTGGGCAAAATATCCACACTTGTGAGACCTTAGGACCTGGCACTTGGAAAAATAAAGAAAAGCCAAGCTGGAAGGTCAGATCTCACTCTCCTGAGAGGTGAAGAACTTACTTAAAATGAAATATCAAGTGCCAGTGAGGATGAGTTAAATGGATGTTTCCAAATGTACTATAAGCCCAGCAAGCCAGTAGGAAGTACTTGGGAAGCAAGATGGCAACTGGACAAGCATCCAGCCAGCCTCAAGCTTGCATCCCTTGGGTTCAATAAAGTGGATGGGGCAATCAGAAGAAACTCTGCTCACTTGGCCACTTCTACAAATTTTAAAGCACTTGAAGGGGGGAGAGGATGGTGTTTATCCAGTAAGGCAGGATGTGCCCCATGAAATGTGGGGTGCAATGTGACATAGAAAATTTTTTTTCAGATGAAGGGAGGAAACACTTGTTTGATGAAGAGTGAAGGTGAAGTAGTGGAGAAACTGGATAAAGTGTGCAGGGCCACGGTGCGTCTGCAGCAAAGGTCACAGGGAACAGAACAGACCTGCCTGTTGGATGGACTCAGGCAATGTGCCCCAGGCTCTGCACATTTCTGGTTTTGAAGTTTTGACCATGGAATTTTTTGTATTTGTCCCAGTACTTGCTCATCGAACACTCTGCACATTCATTGGCTGGGTTTTCAGGGAACCTCTGTCTGTTAGATACTAGACCGTGGTCCTTCCCTCAGGAAGCTTTGCTTTGGCCACTTTCCTTGTGCCTGGAGAGCCCTGTGCTGCTGCCTGCCAGTCCCTGTGGCACTCTCCCAGCAGCCCTGTAGCATATTCTTCTGCAAAGCTCCAGCCTTCTGCAGAGCCCTAGTCAGGTCTGTGTGCCAACTTCAAGCAGAGCATGGCCACAGAGCTGGCACCAACACCTGGCCAGGCTGGGCCCTCCCTATGCTGCAAGATTGGCCTCTGCCCCAGCACCCAACCCAAGGATTGGAACTGAACCTTCTTTTGGGGGTTCTGGTGAGTACAGGGGGAGCAAGGCAGTGGAAGTTTTTGGGAGAGAAGGAGAGAATGTGAGCAAAGAGCAAGTGAGGGGTGTGGGGGCAGGAACTGCAGGGCACTAGAAGAGGAGAATCCCAGTGTGAGATGGCAGGAGGAGCTCCAGGCTCCATCCTGCTGGGGAGGGAGGACCAGGGAGGGCAGAGCTTTCATTTGTTGAGAGCACTTTTCTGCCCTGAATCGGGCAGGATGGAAGACGCACCTAATGTCATGGACTTTCTGTCTCAAGTCTGTAAGGGAGCAGTGATCATCTCAGTTTCCAAATGACACAGGATGCTCAGGGGGGTGATGCAACTTTGCCAGTGGTACTCAAGGAAACAGGGGCAGAGCAGGTACCAGAACCTGGGCCCATCTGCCCCATGGACCATGCTTTCTGTGGTTCTACCAGCACCCTCCAGGTTAGGATGCAGACATGAGCAGGTCAAGGAGGAGCCAGGTCCTGTCCTGTTGTGTGCAAGACTGTTCTGCCTGGGTGTTCCAGTGAAACAAAAGGCACCGTCTACCAAGTAGTTGTCCAAGAGGGAGTCCCATGGGTTGGTGGGCTCATTCAGAGACTTGGGCCTACCTAGATTTAAGATAAATCTAGGAGCACATAGAAGCATGTGTGTCTACAACAGGATAGGACACAAGGCCAAGGGTCAATTCAAGACTAAAAGCAAAGCCCAGACCAAGTGCAGGGCTGAGGTTAGCCAGGACAAGACAAGGCCAAATACCAAGATAAAGACCAGGGCAACCCTCTCCTAGACACTCCCTAACCAAGCTCATAGCTGTGACAGGCAGCAGGCCCAGGCATGCTGAGGCAGGGCCAGGCTCGGTGGTGCTGGGTACTCACTTCCTCCTCAGGCAGGTCTGGGATCATCCTCAGCCCTGATGCTGGCTCTTGGCACATCAGTGTATGGATGTTTGAAAAGTGTACATGTATTTGTTCATTTGTGGTACTGGGTTTGGAAGCCAGGGGCACTCTGCTGGAATTTTTTTCTTTTTAATTTCCACACAGTATCTCCCTAAGTCATCCAGGCTGGCCTCAAAGGTGTGATCCTCCTGCCTCATCCTCCCAGTAGCTGTCATTACAGCTGTGGCCACTGCACCATTCTCTATGGATGTTTTAACCCAGTGATCACGCTCAGTGGAAGACTTGTGCACACTGCAGGGTGAGTTCTCAGGTCTCTTATGGAGTGAACTTCTGGCAGGTTCTGGAAATCTGCTGAGACTTTAGAGGACAGTGGGGACTGGGGTAGTTTTTGTCTTTGACTGGGAATGTGGTTGCAGATGGTGGTCCTGACCAGGCCTGAGATGATGGGTCCAGTCCACAGACGAAAGGGACAGAATGATGGGGACCATAACTACAAAAAGGGATCTGACCCACATGGTTTGAGGAATGACACTGACCTGAGAGGTGCTTTTGCCCTGGCAGGGAAGAAGTGGATGTAGTGAAAGATAAATGAAAACATATGCCATCCTCCAGATGCAAAGGCAGCATTGGCTCTTTTGGAAAATTCAGACTGCAGATGTCCCTGGCCCTCCACAATGTCCTTGCTCAGCTCTGCAGAGTGGAGTTGGGAAGAGGCATGGGCCATGTACAACCCAGGTCAGATGTGGAATGGAGGCATCTACCAAGTGCCTTCCAGGTCAGCTTTGGCAGTGGAATGCACAAGGCTCTGCTGCTTCTGCTGGCTCCCCTCTCCTTGCTCCTAGATCGCAGAGAATCAGGCATGCTGTGGGGGCTAGGTCTCAGTTGCTCCTCCAAGAAGCCCATGGCTTCCTCCTGCTCTGATCTTCTCCACCTTCCCCAAGGTTTCCACAGAAATGTGCACAATAAAGAAAGAATTTAATTCCAGATAGAATTTTTTTCCAAAGACACTTAGCAGTTTGAGTTAGCAGTCAACGTCACCTGGTCACTGTGCTGATGCCTCATTCACTCCACAGCTGGGGCCTCTGGCAGCCTGCCCCCTATCACAGACAGACTCCCAGCTGGAACTGAAGGACCCCCACTTTTGAAGGGGGAGGATGAGGCAGAGGAAATTCGGGAGCTCTTAACTCTACCATTAGAGAAAGGGTCTGGGTTTTGGGACCTCACTCAGATGCTTGTACCCCACTGGCAAATGAGGAGATGGTGGGGACTCAGGGAGCAAATTTCTCCACACACACAGGGCAGGGAGGTTGGGGAATGAGCTTGAGAGGTAGGTCTGAGCACCTGCTGTGAGTCCCACAACCTCACAGTCATCCCCAGTGACCTTCATTATGGACAGCCCCAGAGCTCTGGAGAGAAGCAGAGCCCCATGAGGTGAAAAGGGAATCCTGGGAATGTGTACAGAACAGTGACTGCAGTCAGGGAACCTGGAGTCTGGGCCTGGGCTGCCCATAGCCACTCCACCACTGCAAGCCCACCCAGTGGTGACCTGGTGAACCCCAGGCAGGCGCTTCAGGACTCCAGGTTAAAGCTTAGCCTAGGAACCACTTTTGCAAACCTGTTTTGTTGCACAAATTTCACTCAAAAGAAAGGTCTTTTGACAGTGACTCACAACAGTCTGTCACTTCTCCTCTGACAAAGGACCAGATTAGACCAAAAAAGGGACAAGTACATCCCAGTGACCTGGGTCCAGACCACTTGGTGGACAATCAGTAATGTCTTCAGAAAAAGTTATTTGGAGACAGGGGAAATGTCAGAATGAACCTGGCCAAATGTCAAACCTTCCCAAAGCAGATGTTGCTGGGGGTTTGGAGCAGGGTTCCCAAGTCCTCCACTGGGTGGAGTCAGTGGACATCTTTGCAGGTGGGTTCTTTTTACTCAGAAGCTCTGGGTGCCCTTGAGGGGATCTCAGCATCAACCCAGCAATAAAGGGACAGATGATATGGAGCCCCATATCCCTCAAGACTGTAGAATGAACAGGATGGGGGACTATGGCAGGGACCAATTAAAATCAGAAAATTTCAGAGAAACTCCAAATCGCTTTTTCTCAGTTCCTGTCATTTCCTGACAGTGTCCCAGCTCCCTTTAGGTAACTGTCTCATGCCCAGGATGGAAGGTTTGGCCAGGCCAAAGCCCTGTTCCAGGAAGGAATGCAAGGCTGGAGGGAACTGACTGGGCTCCCTAGCAGGAACCCCCAGGTCTACACATCTTTACATATCCCAGCTTCCTTCCTGTAGATGGCAGTGCTTCTGTGGGACAGCAGAGGCAGATCATCATCTCCCTCCTGTCTCCTGGCTTTGTCTCTGTAGATTGCAGTGCTTCTGTGGGACAAGCAGAGGCAGATCAGCTTCTTCCTCCCTTTTGGCCAAATTGTGATTAAATTCATTTTTCCTTTTTATATTGTCTTCTCTTATTTTTGATGCTGGCAAGTGCCCCAATCCTGGCAGAAAGGACTCCATATTCTTGGGCCCCAGGAATACAAAAGGTCCTTATCCATGCCTGCTCCCTGCTGGGGGCCCAAGGATCCCCAGCCTGTTGACCTTGGGCCCCTTACTGAGGCACTGTCCATGTTCCCTGCACAGCCAGTGGCCACGAGCAGCCTGGGTCTATGGCGTCCCAGCTCCCAGGGTCTCCTCAGTCCCCTCCTGGACTCCCCACCTTTCTTCCCTCTCTCCCTGTGCCAAACCCCCACAGCAAGTCCCCCTAAGGGCATGGGGCACCCCCCTGCCCAGACCACCCCAAGCTGATCCTGGGCTTCAGGGTGGGTCTCTGGGGCACAGTCATGGCTGGAGGGAGAGTCCAGAGAGGAGGGCCTCTGAGCCCCACCCTGGAGGCCCATCCCAGGTTAATATCCCCCTCTCCAGTTCTGCATTCCAGGAGTCAGCAGCTGGAGTCCAGCCCCCTGGAGAAATGTGAAGGATGCTGGACAAAGTCCTTGGGTGGGAAACTCCTGGCATCTGGGCCAGTAGATGGAAGGACCTTGTGGACAGTGGTGGAGGGAGCTCTAGGGGGTGGGAACTATTGGATATTTAAAAGGAAAAACCCCAAAATAGTGTGGTTTGAGAAAGTGAATGAAAAAGAAAGCCATACATTGATATCTTTCCTCACTTTCAAGGTAAGTTCTCTTCAGATGCTGGCCCCTGGTGGGGAGAAAGTATTTAATCAATCCTAGAATGAGAGTCTCTAGGAAACACTAATCTCTTCCAAGATAACTCCTCTCCAGGTTCTGGCCATCAACTCCCAACCCAACAACTCACCAACAACTCAGCTTTCTGAGTGCCCACTAAATCACCTCTCAGTATAAACAATATGAGCCTATTTCCTTTCTTTTTTCATTGGCTCATTTTCCACCAGGAATGTGAATCCATCAGAACCATGATTCCATTCCTGAATAAGAGAGATGAGCTGATTTGCAAAATTTGCTTTGGATCCCATTTTTTTTGTGCTAACAGGGATGTTGAGTTGTGTGGTGTGGCTGCTGTCCTGTGGGTGCCCAGATGTGTCCTGGGCTGATGGACAGCAGGATGGCTGGGCCCTGATCCCTCAGTGTACCACCACAGGCAGCTGGGGTGGGATGGACTTAGTAGGGCCCAGGAGGGTGAGTCCCAGGGAAGCACAAGCTGCTCCTCCAGGGCCCAAGGCCCCCTACAGCCACCCCACATGGCACAAGAACAGTGATCTGGAGCCACAGGACACACAGACATACATGCACAGACCTTTCCAAACACTGACCCATATTATGAGAAACAGAAAAGCTTCTGTAGTGTTCACAGATTGGTGTGGGTGTGTAGTGTAATGTGTATGTATGTGGTAGGTGTGTGATGTGTGCATGTTGTGTGTGTGCTATGCATGTGGATAGTTGGGTGCTGTGCCTGTCATGTTGTTTGTACAGCACAGTTTGTACAGTATGGTGTGTTTTGTGGCTTGAGAGTTGTAGTACTGTGTTGAGTGTGTGTGTTAGGTTGTGTGTGTGTTGTGTGATGTGTTAGAAGTGTGTGTGCACGTGGGGTGTACGTGTGTGTTTTGTCCATCAATTCCAGGGTGACTGTGCCTTTGCAGAGTCAGGCCCTCAGACTGAGGCCAGGACTGCTGTTCCACTCTACCCTCTGTGGCAAATGGCAGTTATGGTGATGACAATGATCCCTGTGTCTACATAGTGGCAGGCAGAAAAGGAACCCCCTGAGACCAACATATAAGTCAAGGCCCAAGCATCCACCACAGAATGCCACTGTCAAGATGGCAGTCAGCTGGGAGGGCCGGGGCCCAGCAGGAGCAGGACTTCCTGTTGCCTTATAGCAGACAGGGTGAAAGACCCTCTGCCCTTCCTGTGGTGGTCCTGGGAAAGCCTCCCACAGCTCACGGACCCTGGGAGTGGACTCATGTGCTACCAGAAAGGCCACAGCAATGAAAATTCACCAAAACCAAGATGTGTGTTCAGCGGCCATGTTTGCAATGAATGGGGTTCTGCAGCTGCAGGCTTGAGTGCTCACACACAGTAATCACAGTAGAGAAGGGCGGAAGTAGGAAGCCAGGGCATGCTGACACTGGCCAGTGGCTCTGGCAAAGGCCCTGGACAAAGTGCTGCTCTCCATAACCTCCCCATTTTTATTCCACTACTCAAAGCTTCAAGCCTGGGATGGGTGGGTGGCCCCTGGTCGAGGGTGTTCCCAGGGCCACCTTCCAGCCTGGGAGCTTCCTCCTCAGCATCTGGGGTGATACCTGCTCAAGGGAAGGCTCTTGATCAGGATGGGTATGGAGGGTTCCTTCTTGGGGTTCCCGAACCAGGGTGCTCTCTAATGAAAGGAATGCCATCTTGATGTTTACTTTTGGAGCCCCCCTGCACAGCCTCCAATAAAAACTACAGTGCTATAATTGCTCATTTCACTTTGTAGGACATACATGGGATGCAGGCTCCCCAAAAAACACCCACAAAAGCACACATCCTGCTGTTTCCAAAGCCTGGAGTCATCCTGTGGCCTTGTCCAGAAGGGTGACTTGGCTGAGGGAGGGAAGCCAGGCTACTACCTGGAGGAGAGGCTAAGCCCCCATTCAAGTGGGAGGGCAGGCTTGGGCTGAGGCAGCAGGGCGTCAGTCACTGGGGCAGCCTTGGGGATGGCAACCAAAGCAGGAGATGTCAGAGGCCCAGGGCACATCCCAGAGGCCTCTGTCCTGCCCCTTAGATCCAACTTATTCCTGAAGAGGTGGTCCTCCTGCTTTCCCCCCAGGATGAAGACAGGGCAACCTGACAGTCCCTGGGCCTGCCTTGGCAGACAGGGCACTGGTCGGATCTGGGTTTCAGAGAAACTTGATAATTGTTTTAGTGTAGGTGTGTCCCATGCAGCACGAGGAGTGAATCCTGGCAGGACTTCCTGGAGGATGAAGTACCCCATGGGCCCACCTGTTAAAGGCCAGTCCCTGGATGGTGCTCCTGGGAAGGGGTGGAACTTAGGAGGTGGGGCCCAGTGGGAGGTTTCAGGTCATGTTGTGTGTCCTTGAAGGGACTGGGTCTCCTCCTCGTTTCTCTCTTGTATCCCAGATATGAGTTGTGAAGTTTGCTCCTCTACGATGTGCCACCTCACCACAGGCCCAAAAGCCACTCCGGACAGGAATTTTTAAAACTGTGATCCAAATTAAACCCTTCCTCTTTGTGGGTCTCATTTTGTTACAGCCGTGGAAAACTAGCTCTCCCACTCCACATCAGGCTCTCTGCCCAGCACCTGCTCTCCCGGCTGCACGGCCAGGAGGCATGGAAGTAAGCATCCTCAGGGACTTGCGTGTGTTCACTCCCAGTCTGTCCATCCACAGAAGAAAGGAGGAGCCACGGTGACACTCTCATCAACAGAACATCACTCAGCAGCACAAGCAGAGCGTGGACAGGCCCATGGCACAGATGCACAGCACTGAGTCCATGCCAAGTTCAGAGCAGCACCCCTACACCCCCACCTGATTCTACTTATGGAAGTTTCCAGAATAGAAAAGACTGAGAGCTGGTGATAGAAATCAAAACAGTCATTACTGGGCAGGGGAGCACAGGAGACTTCAGGAAAACAGTTGCAGGGATCTGTCCCTGTGTAAAATTTTCCAAGGTGCCTATAAAGGGAGAGCTTCTGCGTGTTTCCCTGTTTGTGGTTATTTTTTGTCTTCATTGGTGAGAAATACAAACAAGAGTGGCGGCAAAGCATTAAGAAAAACTTCCACAGATGGTGTGAGGTGGGTCTTGGGTCTCAGAGGGCCTTGGTGCTGCCATGGAGACCCAGGAGTTTGGGCTCGGTCTGGTGGGAAGGAGGAGCACTCCCTGGGGGAATAGTCCCTGTAGCAGAGCAGGACAGTGACCTAGTCAGAGGTGCCCTGCACCCACGATGGGAGGATGGATGGCAGGACAGAGTGGAAGAGGCTGGAGCCTTGGCCAGGGCAGCTGGTATGGAGGGCCAGACAGGTGGGAGGCCATGGGGTGGGTTTGGCAGCCTGTAGGGCTGGGGCACCTGAGGGCTGCTGCAGATGCCAGGTGCATAGTAAAATGACAAGTGAAATGGGGGCAGGGGATGGGAAGGAGCAGGCTTGAAACAGGAGAAAAGTGTCACAACTGTTTGGTAGAAGGTAATTGGGCAATATCCAGGAGGGGATGATCCCAGGACACAGCTTGGGAGGGACAGTGGAGGACAAGAGGGCAGAAGGAAGGAGCACGATGGGGTGGGGAGAGAGCAGAAATACTGAGGGGGGCTGTAGGGCCAAGACCTGTAGGGAGAGTGGAAAGAGAGGTAGAGGTAGCGAGGGAAGAGACAAGCAGGAAGGAGGGAGAAGGGAAGAAAGGGAGAGCCTACCCAGGGAAGCTCTTTGCACCCAGGGAATAACAGTAGTGAGCACAGCCCACATGGTCAGGACTTGAGCCAGCCACACTCCACACCTTACTCCATGCTTCTCAAGGCTACCTGGCCTCATAGATGTTGCTGTTACCTCCAATTTGCAAAGGAGAAGACAAAGGCATCAAGCAGGGAAGCAGGTGTCTGGCCAGGATGGGAATTGTTTGGTTCACAGTCTCTGTTCCCAGGCTCTGAGCTGTCCTCCTACCTCCAGGCAGTGGGGCTGGGTTGTGGATGGGTGTGTAGAGGGCCTCGGTTGGGGGCCTGAGGGGTTGTTCAGTTAGGGCAGGAGTTGTGGTGTGGGCTGCGCAGTTGCAGCTTCAGGGCCTTTGGTGGTCTGGGGGCTGCTTCTCTCGCCTTATGCCTCATCCACAGGCAGTGGCGGATTCCCTCCAGCCATGTGGATAGCCCCACTCCTGACAATTCCTGGGAAAGCACTAATGTCCTGAGTCTCCTATGGCATTGCCAGGGTCCAGAGTCCTCTGGGTGTGTACTCACACAGTGAGGGTGGGAGAAATGGCCAGGAGCCAGAGAAACAGGGAGGGTGCCTGGGGGGCTGCTGACTTGGACTCCTGCCTCTGGAGCTATGGTGAGGTCATGACTCACTAGAACTTCAGAGTGACTTAGAAGACCAATGCTGCTCATGGCCATCACTACCATGGAAACTGATGCTGCTTGGTATGCAGGTTTGCAGGCTATAGTATAGCATGCTGCAGGCACTCCCTCACACCCCTGGAAAGGGCTGTGCTGGGCCTGGAGCTTCAGGTGGGCCAGTTCAGAATCTGTTCATCACAATGCTCTAATCCAAGTGTCAGAGCCACAGCAGAGCATCTGGCCTGCACACCCTGGACAGCAGGAGGTCCAGGAAGATCTAACACCTATCAAATGGTCAGTCCTGAGCAGATAGATGCAGCTTGGTAGGTGAGCATGCTGTGGACTATGTGGGAACTGTAGACAATGTTGAAGGAGCACCAGAGTAGTTGTATCTTAAGAGGATTTGTGTGTATCAGACATATTCCCCCAAGTATTAGGAAGTAGGTGCTGTCATGAGACCCATTTGACACATAAGGCAATTGATATGCAGAGATATTAACTGACTTGAGTTCACACAGCAAGTAAGTGGCAGAGCTCAGTTAGAACCAGGCACACTGGATTTGGGTTTCCATCTTCTCATCGTGACCAAAGATTGATGATATACAAGTGCACAGAACAATGGGGGTTCACTGGAATGGGGCATGAGGAGACTAAGCCAGTGTGGCTTAGGGCATGTGTCTGCAGTGGAGAGGTTGGGGTGGCACAAAGACAGAAGCAGGAGGAGGCACCATGCCAGACAGGAGCTGCTGTGAGGCAGACCCAGCAGCAACAGTGTAGAGGTGAGAGTCTGAATGGGAGGAACTTGGACCGATTAGATACAGGGAGAGGGAGGCATGGGAATGTCTGGCTTGTGGGGCTTTCCTGTCTTCATGTGGCATGTGGACACAGGTTTGGGAGGACAATCTCCATGCAAGAACAGCAGCTAAGTGGTCACATCTGAAAGGCATTCAGGGGCATGGAGAGCATAATGGATGGAACCCATGAGTAAATGGATGAAGCTGAAGAATGTCATGCTGAGATTAGCCAATCCCAAACAACCAAAGGCTGAATGATCTCTCTGATAAGTGGATGATGATACATAATTCAGGGTGGAAGGGAGGCAAATTGGAGGAAGGATGGATTGCATAGAGGGAAAAGAGGGGTGGGATAGGGGTGGGGGGTAGGAATAATAACAGAATGAGACAAACATCATTACCCTATGTACATATATGATTACACAAATGGTGTGACTCTACTTTGTGTACAATCAGAGAAACAACAGCTGTACTCCATTTGTGTATGATGAATCAAAATAAATCAATTAAAAAACATAAAAAAAATCAGCGCATAGCCCTATTCACCCCTAAGAATTCCCCTTAATACCCTAGGTTATACCACCACTTACTGTGTGATCTTTGGGTACACTTTTTAATCACTCTAAGTCTTTGTATTATATCCATGAAATGAGTATAATAATGATGTCAATCTCATGAAATCTGTGTGTGTTTGAAGACGAACTGAAATTGTGCATACAAAGTGCTTAGTATAGGGTCTAGGACAAAATAGAGATTCAGGAGATGCTGAACATAATAAAATCAGTACATTATATTAATAACAATATTTTATCACAATAATGTAAGTATTATGTTATACTATGTTCTATTAATAATAATCCACTGTCACTTTATGGTCTGTCTCCTTGGAGATCTCCAAGAAAAGGAACACAGATCTACTTGACTGTATAATCTTAAGAGATCCTGTTTGGAACCAGTTTAACAGAGGACCCAAGCAAGTGCCTCAAATCACTCTAAGGCATGTACTCAATGAGGTCCTGAAAGATCTTGTCTTGTTGAACCAAGAGATGTTTGCAAAATAAGAGACTCAACAAGAAAGAGTTCTTAGAAAAATTCCTCCTCAAAATTTTAAATAAACAAATAGGGTTATCAGTGTAGAAAACTGAGTTAAGACTCTAGAAGCAAGTTTAGAACTTCTCCAACTTTATACAACATCACCTGGGGATCTTGTTAAAATGCAAAATCTGATTTGGTATGTCTGGGGATAGAACTGCTATTTTGAATTGCCAAAAAACTTTCATATAAGTTTGGAGAGTACCTTTGAGTGTCAAGTTTCTTGAAGATTTGTAGGAACACTTATAGAAAAAGAAAAAGAAAGAATTAGGAATTATGAATGAAATAATAAAACTATCATGGGCAATGTTTTTTGTTTGTTAATTTTTGGTTTTTACCTAGCATTTATTTCCCCTTAATTCTCTACCCTAATTTCTTTCTGTTGGATTTCCCTTTCCTTTATTGTGTATAATTTTTTTTTCTTGTGGTGAAGATCAAACGTGAACCTTACACATATTAGGTGTGTTCGTTTTTGTCACTGTGACTAAAATATCTGACAGGGACAAATTAGAGGCTAAAAAGTTTGTTTTGGCTCACAGTTTTAAAGATTTGTCCATAGTGGGATGACTTCTTTGCTCTGGGCCCAAGGAGAGGCTGAACTTCATGGTGGAAGGGTGTGGTGGAGGAGTGCTGCTCTGTTCATGGTGGCTGAGAAGCAGAGAGGGTGAGACAAAGGAGCCAAAGGGAGATCAATCCTTCCAGGGCACATCCCCAGTGGCCCACCTCCTCCAGCCATGCTCCACCTGCCTACAAGTTCCCACCCAGGTAGCCCATTCAAACCAGGAGAGACCGATTAGTTTACAGCTCTCCTAATCTATCATTTCATTTCTGCACATTCCTGCATTAAGTCAGGAGTTTAGGGGGGAAAACTCCTACCCAAACCATAGCACTAGGCAAGCACTTTGCCACTGAGCTACCCCCAGCCATTGCGTACAAGTTTGAAGGGTCCGAATCACAGTGCCTAATCTGCACCCCCGCCCACCTCCTTGGCCAAGGAATGAGCCTAAGATTCTAGAGAGGCCAGCTGTACACACCCTCCTGGAGTTTTTGACACTATGGTGAAAGGATGAAGCTGTCAGGTCCCATTTGTTTCTCAGGTGAGAGTGCTGAGCAGCCCCTACTACTGAAACCCTGGCCACCCAGGCCCCTGGCTTTTCCCCATGCTCAGTTCTCCTAGACCAGCTCCATCTTCAGGGCAGGGTACCCTCAGGGGTCTATGTTTGGCTCCTTTTCTTTTCTGTTCTTCCCCCCACTTTCTTTTTTTCCTTATTTATTTTCTTCCTTGATTAAAGAAACATATGCACAGAATTGGGAGGGGGGAGCCAAAAACACTATAAGAATTGTAACAAAAATAGTGGTTCTCTGCCCTATTCTCCTCCAAATTCAGAGGCAGTCATTTTTACGTCAGATTCATATTGGTTGGGGTTCTCCAGAGAAACAGAACCAACAGTCCAAATTTATGCCTGATTATCTATCTACTATCTATCCTACATACCCTCTGTCTTTATCTATTAACTGTCTATCCATTTAGGGAGATGGGTTTTAAGGAATTAGCTCATGCCACTGGGGGAACTGGGAAGCCTGGGATTTGTAGGACAGGTGGCAGGCTGGAAATTTAGGTTAGAGGTGACATAGCTGTCTAGAGCTGATCCACACATTAGCAGGCTGGAGAAGTTGTAGGGCTGGAATTATTCCTGGTGCCAGCTAAGGAAGAAAGCATGGGGGCAGGGTACTCCAGAAGGTTATTTTTTGTTACATAGACTCCTAGATACTGGCTTGTTAGATGCCAGGATCACAGGGACCTGCGAAAAAAGCAAGCAGCCAAACCCTTTCCAGGAACAAGGTTTGTTTGGGTTGATTCCCAAGTCACAGCAGCTGGGAGTGCTCACAGAGTTCAACCCCAATTTCTTTGCTTTCTCATTCTTTCTTCTGATCTGCACATTTTTTTTTAAAATCTCTGTGGGGTTTCCATTTGGATTTTGTTTTTCCAAGTTATCCTCTGGTTTCCAGATTGTTTCTTTTCCAGTTGTGTCCACAGTGCTCTCCAATTTACTTATATATTCTAAATTTTGGTTGTTATATAATTCAGTTCTGAAATTTTCATTTAAAGACACAAAATTTCTAGCACTCTGCAGCCATTTTCAGTCTCTCTGCTTCCATCTCCTTAAAAATAATAACCACATCACTTTAAAGTTTGTGTCTGATAATTCTAATGTATAAATTGGAATGTGATCCAGTTCTATTTTCTATTGTTTCTAATGATTTTTATTCAAGTTATCTTGTCTTCTGACATGCCTGGTTATTTTTGATGGTAGGTTGTACCTATATTTGCAAATTTTTTGCTAAAAACAGTGTGTATCTTAGGAGGTCTAGAGTGAGGGTTAAGATTTGTTTCTGTCAAGCATGTGGGAGCCCTGGAAGTTCAGGAACATGTCAATTCAATATTAAGGATAGAAATAATTTGGAATTGTGTATAGTTCCTGCAAGGGCTCCTTTCAGTTCAACCTTAACTATTAAAGTGTAGACATTTTGGATCCTAACCTGAAACAAAGGTGTTCATCAGACCCTGAATTCCCATCCTTCTTCAATATTGTCAGATATGGTCTGTTTCTTGACCTCTCAGTCTCTTGGCTTCACTGACTAAAATCAATGAAAGGAAGGAGGGATGGGGAGTAGTTCTGAGGACCAGCTCAGCTCCATGAGGCTTTTTCTTTCCTGACCAGGCATTTCTTCACATTTTTTAAAATTGTTTTTGTGGGGCCTGCAAGAATGTATTTTGAAATATTTTGCCCAGCTTTTACAGTTGTTCTCAGAAGGAGGTTCAGTTTGAAGTCCTTTTAACTCCTTATCCTTCACATGAGAATGAAACCTCACTTCTCCCCAGCCCCGACTTGGGCTCTTTGAGTCTAGTGATTTGGAATTTCATAATTGATTTGGAGTCAATCTGTTTTTATCCATAATGTTTTGAATCTGGGCATTTTTTCAACTCCAGAAAAAATAATATTGTCTTTATTATTATTATTGTTATTATTTTTAATGATTACCTGGATCATTTCCACCCCCCTCACTCCACCCCACCATTTTCTTTGTTCTTTCTCTGGGGAGCTTTCTATCAAATATTAAAATGTTTGGTCCTCTTTTATAATTTCTCTTCTTCAATTCCCATCTATTTTCCTCTTTACTTTCTGAAGTTTTTAAACTATATTTTCCAATCCTTCTATTGATTTAGCTGAATTTCTGTGGTTATATTTTTTTATTTTTACAAATTGTTTGCTGTTATCTTTTTTTTTTCATGGTCTCTTATTCTTGTTTTATGGATTCAACATCATCTTTGATTTCTTAGGATGCTTGTTATAGTTTTGTTTTTCTTCTTATTTATTTTTTTTTGTTTTTGTTTCTTTCTCTCTCCCCTTTGGCTCTCTGTTTTGGATTTATGCTTCCTTCCGCTGATGATTTGGGTTGTCCTCGTTATTTAAGACACAGGCTCTAAAAATATGCCTGGAAGTTTTGTGAAAGGGAGAGGCTGTGGACCCGTAGGCATGACTGGATTGTTTTACTGGTTGGCCTCTTATTATTTAGTATCTGAATGTCTCTTCTCTTGCCCTTGGTAGTTTCCTGAGGGGGAAACCCTCCTGTGACTTGCCTATACTTACTTTAATTATCTCTCATGGGACACAGAATACAATCAAAAGTGTGAAGTAACTGGCTTTCCTGAGAAGATGAGTTGGGGGTCAGGGTAAGGGTAAGGAGAGATGAAGCATTTCTTCATTCAGAAAATATTTATTGATAAGTACCATGTGTGCTACGTTCTAGGAACATGTCAAGAAATAATATAGAAATTTTTTTCAAGCCCAGAGCCTCTCACTTTCCAGGGAAGTACTCTACCCCGGAGCTATGACCCCAACCTCTAGAGAAATTCTTCATCTCATGAAGAACTCTTGGCTAGTCTGAAAGGGGAAGTGTTAAGAGCATATCTCAGGTTTGGACACAGCTAACCTGAGGTGTCTGGGCTCCCAGACTGTGTAATATTTGGATATATCTTCAAAATTATATTCTTGTTACATTTGTTCAAATATTTTTTATGGTGGTGTGTCAAATACATTTTTAATTAATAATAACTGCACAGCTACCTCCAGTGGGTACTATTGATGGATTTGATATTTTTATAGCACATACTATTTCAACTTATTTAAAATTCTCTTTAATTTCATTTTCCCCCACTGTCGTGTTTCTGGACATCACTAGTTATGCTACTTAGGGACAGAAAATGTTTATATAAATATAGTTTAAAGTCTTGTCCAAATATGTTAAGATTATTGTTTTTCTGACTTTTGCATCAGCAGATTGAATCACATTTATTCTCTCTTCAGTTTTCTTTTCTGAATCTTCAAACCAGATAGTTTTTTAAGGTATAGATTAAAGTGTTTGAAATTTAGGTAATAGAAAAATATGAATTATTATCTCTAAAAATGATTACACTATAAGTTGTTCAGTTTTAGAATTTTAGCCTATGTCACCTGCTGCATTCAAATGACACATGCCTGGTTGATGTCAGAACTAGTGACATGCTTTTTAAATTTCCATCACAAAATATTGAATGAAGATAAGTCATTCTTCAAGCATTGGCCAGGAGAGTTTTTAAATTTCCCACTGGGAGGCTCTGTGTGTTTTGTCAGGAATGGACAGGGGGGTTGCTTTCTGTTAGACATAAACGAAAGTACACAAGGAAGTCCACGTGAGGCTTTAGCATCTGTTATACTGTGGGTCCTTGAGGAGTGAAGGTAAATTTTGGGGATGGAGAGAAGTTGGTTAGTTTACCTTCAGACAAACTGAAAAAGCAATGAAGAAATGTTAGACTGTGTTCTCTTGGCAGAATCTGACCCTCCCCCAGCTGTTTTCATCTCTAAGTAAAAGTTGTAACATTTGCCAAATAGAACTTTGGTTACAAGGATTAATGACATAGTCTGTGTAAAGCTTAGTTTCTAGCTGGTGATATAAAAGGAAACAAATGAGGGTAGTTGTTATTACTGTGTAATGATGATAAAGCCATACTGATTTTGGAATAGACAATTGGTGGAATGGACGACAGACTCTACACATATTCTTTTCTGTAAAGTTTAATTGGGGTCCAGCTATAATAGTTAAGGCAGAGCTAAAAAAGAGGCAAGCACACAGGATGGAGAAGAGCAAGAAGTAGTGACTTCTGTGGGAAAGCCAGTCCGGTTTTATTATCGATTCCAGGGTCATATCAAGTTACACTAGGTTACATAGTGCAGTTAGCTTTGTGCATGTGCAGATCACATAACTTGCTTGCTTCTCAGAGTCCACTAGTACCAAATGTTATTATAATAAGATAATTCTCCAGGCCTCAAGGACAGAGGAGTTACAGAGCATTTCTAAGCCATTCAAACACGCCTATTATTGTCCTGACAAGTTTGCTTGACTTGAAGGATTTTCACTCCTCTGTATATTGACTGGCCTGAAATCCCTACACTTCTCTTCATTGCAGTTGAAGTTGTCCCAGAAATTCACCCCCAGCTTTAATTTCACTTTTGGATTGTTCATTGCTGGTGTATAGGAACACAACTGGTATTTGTAGGCTGATCTTATATCTGCAACTTTGCCAAATCAATTAGCTTTTGTACTTTTCAAAAATGTGTGTAAATTCTTGGGGCTTTCTATGTGTGGGATCATGACCTCTGTAAATAGGAGAGTTTTACTTCTTCCCTTCCATTGGGATGTTTTTTGTTTCTTTTTCTTGTCTAATTACTCAGGCTTGAACTTCCAGCAAAACATTGAATGACACCAGCAAAAGCATGCATTCTTGTTTTGCTAATGATCTTAGGGGTAAGGTTTCATTTTTCACCATTGGGTATGGTGTTAGCCAGGGGTCTTTTTTCATGGATGCTCTTCATCATCCTGGGAAGTTCCTTTCTTTTCCTAATTTTTTGAGATTTTAATTCAGGAATGTATGTTGGATTTTTGACAAGTGCTTTTTCTGTAGCAATTGAGATGATCATACACTTTTATCCCACTTGGTTCTATTAATGTGTTGTTACATTGGTATTGGTTTTCATATGTTCCACAAGCCCACATTCCTGGGATAAGTCCCACACAATCATGGTGTGAAATTCTTTTTGATCTGTAGGTTTCTTGTAGTATCTTTAGGTTTGGTATTAAGTTAATACTGGTGTCCTAAAATGAGTCAGGAAGTGTTTTTCTGCTATTTTTTAAGTGTTTGAGGATTCATGTTAATTTGCCTTTAAATATTTGACAGAATTCCCTAGTGAAGCCATTTGGTACTGAAGTTTTCTTCATTAGGAGGTTTTTGATAATGGATGCAGTCTCTTGATGTAATTCTGTTCATATTTCCTATTTGTTCTTGAGCCAACTTGGATAATTTGTGTGTTTCTAGGAATTCGTTCATTGTATCTAGGCTATCTTACTTATTTATGTATACATACTTATGTATGTATGTTCATGGTGTTCTCTTGTAATTCCTTTTTTTTTTAACCTTGTAAGATCAGTGATAGTGTCCCTCGTTTTCATTTCTCATTTCAACTATGTGTGTCTTCTTTCTTATTTCCTTAGTAAACCTAGCTTAAGGTTTGCTAATATGTTGATCTATTCACATAATCACTTTTACTTTCACTGATTCTATTGCTCTTCTATTTTCTATTTCATTTATCTCCATTCTAATCTTTTCCTTTCTTTCTCTTGCCCTCTTTTTTCCTTCTCTCTGTTTTGTTTTTGTTTTTGTTTTTGGTGCTGGGTATTAAATCCAGGAGCACTCTACCACTGAGCTACATCCCCAGCCACCCCTGCCTTTGTTATTTTGATACAAATTCTCTATGCTGAGACTGGCCTGGAACTTGTAATCCTCCTGTCTCAGCCTCCCAAGTAGCTGGAATTACAAGTGAAGGCCTTTTTGCCCAGCTTCCACTCTAATCTTTATTATTTCTTTCCCTCTGCCAACTTTAGGTTAGTTTGTTTTTCTTTTTCTTGTCCCTTTGTTGTGGGAATCATATAAGAAGTGACAAAGGGCACTCAAAGAATGGGAGAAACCAAACTTTATTTTATGTAGGCGGGCCCAGAGGAGATTAGCACTCCAAAATTCTGAGCACCCCTGGCCAATTTTTCATAACATTTATAGGCTATCTAGTATCATAGATTTTCTAGTCTAAAACAGAACATAATTGGACACAAGTTTCTAAAACAATATATAATTGTGTATAGGGTTGTGGGAAGTGTGTTTACAAAAGCAGATTGCCCTAAGGGAAGCTGGGTCTTCTGGCAAGGTCTCTGGATATCTGGAGCCTTGGACCCAGAGCCTTCACAGGGGTGGTTACACTTCAAAGGGACGTGGTTAGGTCCTAGGGAAAGTTCTTTACTTTCCAAAAGGAAGGAGTAAATGGTACTAATTAGTTTTCTTGAAACCCAGCTGGTGGGAACAGGGTTGGGGGGAACTCTCACTCTCCTGGGCACCCTTTCTTACAGACAGAGTCCTTAGTTTACTTTATATCCAGGCCGGGGTCAGTTACCCACTACAGCTTAAGGCATAAACTTGATCAGATACCCTCTTCATGCTGTGCTGCACGTAGAGCCTGTCCTATGAGTAGGGGAAGGTGGAAGAAGGCAGCTTCCTCTTAACTCTGATTATCAGGAACTTACCCTCAGTGACAGGGAGCTGGGAGCAGGATGAAAAATTCTGACATGCTCATGGGTGACATTACCTGCATGGCTGAAATCCACACAGATAGTGAGAGAAAGCTGGGATCAGATGGAATGCCACACCCTACTGGAGAAACCTTGACTAATGAACTGGGCCAGCAAGTTTATTTATATAGGGTCTCATAATCAAGAATTTAAAGACTATAGAGGCATTGTTCTTTGTGCACTAGAAAATTACAGGGCTACAAACATTATGTAGTTTTCCCACAGTTGCAGCACTCAGGAAGCCCAATGTCTAAAGTTACTCTTGTGATTATTTTGTCATGCTTGGAATTCCTATTTCTCTGGGAGCTATATGCCTGAGATCAAGGTTGAAACTGCTAAGACTCTTGCACAGAGCCTCTTTGGGCAGGGCTTCACCATAGCAGCTGGACATCCTGTACCTTGTACAGAAAGATTTCCGGCAGCAGATACAACACAGCTATGAAGCAATCAGTCACCACTCTCTACACTTAGGAAAGTGCACCAAGGATAAATAGGCCTCTGATGGGGAGCTGACAGGGAAGAGGGAGCTCTATATTCTTAATGGCAGTGGAGTTTTCAGCTCCCTGTGTTGGGAGGGGAGGAATAGGGAGCAAATACCAAATACCAAAAACTCTCACTTTTTTGTTACTGAGTTGTAATATTTTTCTTGAATAAATGTTTCTTCCTGTTTTGTATGATTTTAGGAGAGATTTGTAAAAGGTTGCTTTTTGAAAATATTTTTCACTGATTTCACTGGAAAGTCAATCTCCAGAAGTGCACACGCTGTTATGTTAGAAAAGGACATTTTTTTCAGTTCTTTACAGACAAACATATTCATTTGTTTGCTTCCCCTATTCAATAGAGTTAACCAATGGAAGGTAGTTGATTTCCTTTAGTAGGGGTCCAAATTTAATAAACTCTGTACTCATCCAAGAGGAAAACTTCTGATTTGGGATTGGTGCTTTTTTCTTCTCCACTTCTTCCCAAGATATAGTAAAATAATCAAGGAACATGAAGGACCAACCCCTTATTGAAAAGAGCTAGGAAGATCTAGAATGCATGGAAGATTTCCACAAATTTTAGAAAGTGGACAGCAAATGGAAGGATGTGACTGATGACCTGGAGCAGAGGATGCTGTGGACGAGGAAGAGGGAGGCCCAGTTTGTCTTTGGGGAGGAGCAGATCTTTCCTTCAGATCCTTAATTATGGTTGTGAATTCTAGATAGAAGATAAGATGAAAAGAAACTGAGAAGTGGGGATGTAAATAAGTATTTTGCACCATGTTCTGTGAGCATGAACAATACATATGATCATTCAGGAGGCAAGGAATGGGAATTTGGAGTCAGCAAAACTTACCTTCAGATTTGATGATGAAATAAAATCCTTCCATGATAAACAAAAGCTTAAAGAATTCACAAAGAGAAAGCCTGCCCTACAGAACATTCTCAACAATATATTCAAAGAGGAAGAAATGAAAAACAATAATCTCAGTCAACATGGGGAGGAATTACCCTAAAGAAAAAGTCAATCAAAGGAGAAACAAAGTTAAGCTGAAAACCCCCAAAAAGCTAAAATGGCAGGAAATACAAGTCATATCTGAATAATAACCCTGAATGTAAATGGCCTAAACTCATCAATCAAAAGACACGGACTGGCAGGTTGGATTAAAAAGAACGACCCAACAATATGCTGCCTTCAAGAGACTCATCTCATAGAAAAACATGTCCACAGACTAAGGGTGAAAGGTTGGGAAAAAATATACCATGCACATGGACTGAGTAAAAAAGCAGGAGTTTCCATCCTCATTTCAGATAAAGCAGACTTCAAGCCAAAGTTAGTCAGAAGGGATAAAGAAGGA
>JAJEJO010053575.1:0-55918 GCA_020662805.1 Glaucomys volans
GCCTGTATTTTTAATAAGAGACATTCTATTTGGGGTAAGATGAAACCTTAAGGTGGTTTTGATTTGCATTTCTCTTATAACAAGGGATGGTGAGCATTTTTTCATAAATCTGTTGATTGCTTGTAGATCTTCCTCTGTAAAGTGTCTGTTCATTTCCTTGGCCCATTCATTGATTGGATTATTAGTGTTCTTAGTGTAAAGATTTTTGAATACTTTGTAGATTCTGGAGATTAGTGCTCTATCTGAAGTGTGTGTAGCAAAGCTTCTAAGTGAGATCAGCCAATCCCCAAAATCCAAAGACCGAATGGTCTCTCTGATAAATGAATGATGATGAATTATGCAGGGGGGAGGGGTGGCAAGAATGGAGGAAGGATAAATAGCAGAGAGGGAAGGGAGGGGTGGGGTCAGGGTGGAGGGGTAAGAATAATAACAGAATGTGTGACAGACATCATTGCCCTGTGTACATGTATGAATGCACAGATGGTGTGACTCTACTTCGTGTACAACCAGAGAAACAGTAGCTGTACTTCATTTGTGTTCAATGAATCAATAAGTTAAAAAAAAAAAAGAATATAAGGACAGAAACGTGGCATGGTGGTGCATGAATGTGATCCTAGCAACTACTTAACAGGAGGCAGAAGGATCACAAGTTCAGGTAGGCAATTTAGTGAGACCCAGCCAGCCAAAACATAAAAAAGTGCTCTGGATGTAACTCAGTGGCAGGGCATCCTTGGGTTCAATCCTTCCAAATCCAGAAAAAAAGAGTATATATAGACAGATGTGTGGAACCCCTGCAAATAAAAGTGAACATAGTCATAATTTCGTCAAATGAGGGAGAAAATGCTACTTTTCCTGCCTATAGCAAACAACAAAAAATAAATTAATAAATAAAATTTCATAAATTTTGGTGTCAAAATAAACACTTCATGTGCTATAGGGCCATGAACAATTGATTTATAGTAGCACTCCTGCAAAAATGATTAATAGTTCCTTTGGTTTAAATCATTTGCAGTCATAATACATTTCTTATTTAATTTCGGGGTGGGAAGAGAATATTTCTTTGGTTAGTAGGAAAATTTCAAATACAGTTAACCTTTATATTATTTGATTATCAAACAATTTTATACTACTAAATATAGTAATATAATTATATATGTATATATAAGTATATATATTAGATATAAGTATTATATGCGAGTATTATATGCATATGAAATGAACTTATTTATAAACAGATTTGTTACAAATTGTGAAGCATAACTATTTATTAAAAACATATTTTGTTTATTTTGAAATAAGTGCAACTTCTAAATAAATACTAAAAATGCAATCATTATTTTTTCCGTACTTTTCATGAAAATATCAGGTTATGTTAAAAATACAACAAACAAATTAATGAGATTTTGCTTAATACATAAAGAGTTCAAAAGTCTATTCCATATAGTTTAGCATGATTCCTCTAGATTTCACATAACAAAATATTCTTGCTGCTTTTGAGCAGGTTTTTTTTCCTTCATATGTATTTCGAATCATTCCCATCCAACAGTGGATAACTTGAAAAGAGAAGTCACCTGATGGGATACAGCCCTGCCTCTCCTACTATGGAGTCATCCTGGAAGTAGCAGAGAGTGTGTTGCACTGATGTACTAATACATCTGGGGTGTAATTGCATGCTTAGATTGCAATCTGTCCAGGACCATTATTGCAAGAGTGTCATACTAGAGTGAAGAGGTTGGGAAATCTGCCCAGTTTTCTTACATCCAAACTATAAACACACTAGAATGACCAAATGAGAAATGCTACCTTTAGGTGGATCAAAGTCTTTTTAAATGATGGCTATATTTCAAAGAATAATACTTATTTTATTTTTGTAAAATGGTATTTAAATATGAAATATGGCACAGAAGAAGTTAAATTCACCTTAGAAAATACATGAAAAGGGTGAAGTATAAGAGTTATGAAATGAAAGATGGCTAAGAGTTCAGTTTCTTTTTTCAATCTACCAGAGGAAAAGCCTAATTAGCTAAACAAAATTCTATTTTCTCATCATTTAAGAGTATGCAGATGATAACATAGATATCAAATTGTAAAATGAATTTGCAAACAAAAATAGGTAAGAAAATTTTATTCTGCTAATTATGTTGAGATATTGACTATTTTGTACCTTTAAAAATCTGACTGAAAAATCAGAGCCTTGCTATTTTCAAAAACCTTCATAGGAATAATCTAAATGTTTATATAAATAATTGAGGGGAAAAATTTTACAATCTTAATTGAGGTAGGAATTTGCTAGAATTTATTTGATAGTGTTCATCTGTACTATGAGCCATAATTATGTGCTCCCACCCTGATTTTCAATTCCAGACTAAAAGACTTTACCCAACAAAAGCTAGAGTGATACAGATATTAGCTGAGGACAGAAAAATTCATTCCTGAAAATAATAATTTATCTCAATGAATCTTCACTGCTGTTAATTGTATGTATATCAGTGTGATATTTTGGAAAATTCATGGATCTCTTTGCTAGTCAGAGTTGAGCAAAACTTCTGGGTATGCCATGTTGAAAATGACTGCTCTTGCTCGGTTTTTCTTTTCCTCATTACTGAATTTCACCATATGAAGTGGAAATACTACCTTCCTTAAATATTTTATAAATATTAGACAATGAATTTTAAATACCAGACTCACATATGCTTTCAGAAAATAACAATGTTTCCCTTTTTGTTTCATACTCATATTCTAATTACATATAAAAAATTAAATTTTCCATTAATTTCTAGATTATTTTTGACATATCATCCCAATAGTTTGCTAAAATATTAATCTAGCTTATATGTACTAGATATAATAAAAAGTTCCAATAACATTTGGAAAAAGTTCTTATTCAATAACTGCTGAGAAAAAGATATAAATATGTACAAAGGGGAATGACATGGCCAGTAGGGAGGTCAACAGTTATGTATATAAGACTAGTGATTAGCATCTCCATTGTAATATAGGGATTTATCCTTTAAAGCTAAGGATAAATCCCAAATAATTGCTATATTAAGAATTTTATTCATGGATTTTATTTTTATATGAAACTTCCATTCCTGAATTAAAAGTCATCTAACTTGTGAAAAGGACTGTCAGTGGGAAATCAAATTAGAGTTTTTTACTGATGAATATCAGCATTATTGATAATAAAAACCAAACTAAATATGCTGGAAATTCCATAATTCTACTGAAGGGTAAAGCAATCAATGATGATAAAAATATTAAAACTGAACAAGTCAGATTTTTTTCAAAATTTATTTTGGATTTCCTTTTGGGATGCTTTTTTATCCTGAATGCAGAGGTGGCGTGAGTGGAAGCATGCAAATGTCCTACTCCTCCTCCGGGAGCTGTAATTCAGTGTAGTATACAATTGCAGTGTCCATCTGGCACAGTCCCACAAAAGCACATGAAGCAGTTTAATTATAAAAATATTCAGGGGACAGGATGCCAGATGTTTTGCATGGTTGTCATCTTTGAATTTTCTTTTACTTTATCACCTTGCAGAACCCTAGTACAATGACCTTCATGTTCATACATTTTGTACATTTTCTTTTGACCTCCATAAAAATCAGAAAAATAAGCACTGAAAAGAATTAGGATATAAAATGCATAATTCAGTGTGGTAGTAGTCTTTGTATATCAGTCTACCCTTGTGATTTTATATATCTAGATAATCAAAGTGATAATGTGTAAATAGTGATTATGGACCCTAAAAAAGTTCTCATTCTTTTTCGTTTTTTAGCTGGGGGAGGAGTTATCAGGGATTGAACTCAGAGGCACCAAGCCACTGAGCCACATCCCCAGCCCATTTTTGTATTTTCTTTAGAGACAGGGGTAGGGGTCCTCTCTGCCACTTTCTGCATGGAGGAGAAAAGGCTAACTGCTGGAGGAGGATGTTGGCCATTCTTCTATCTATTATCCAAAAACCTTATATAATCAATAAACACAAAGAGCCAATACTCTTTTTAAGTGAGAGGGGGTGTGACAGTTCTAGCCATACCAGCTCTGGCCTCTTACAACATGGACATGGAGTAGCCCAACTTTCTTTTATTAATAGACACAGGTGAAAGGGGGCAAGAACTGGGAGGAGCTTCTTTTGGGATGGACAGGATAGGGTGGAGTCAGGGGAGCCATTCTCTTAAGGGGAAAATTCCAGAAGGAGATAGGGAACTGCTCCCATGCAGTGACACATGCCCTCCTGGCAATTCCTACAAGTCAGGCCTCTGTGTCACATGGCTCAACCTAGTCTAATTATGCTAAGTAAGAATAGCTTCCCACAGACAGGGTCTCAGTGAGTTGCTTAGCACCTTGCTTTTACTGAGGCTGGCTTTGAACTGGAGATCTCCTGCCTCAGCCTCCTGCTGGGATTATAGGCATGCACCACTGCACCTGGACCATTCTTTTCTTCACACTGTTTTATCTGTGGGAAGAAGGAGTTTGAAGGAGAAAAGTGCATGTCTATTATCAATTTTAAAAGCCAGAGCTGTTAAATGTCTACTGCTCTTTATTTTGAATCACAGAAATCACCTGCACAAATCCCACCTACTCTGGTTTGACTAGACCCTAATGAGTTGCTTTGAAGAAAAATATAAACAATCCAATAATTATCATAATTAATGACTCTGTTTTGAAAATCAGAAATATGTCTAGCATATGTCTAATGATGGATGGTTCCCTAGTTATTAATTGTAATGATATATCTTTCGATAAATTGTGTCATACTGAAAATCTTACTTCCAAAGTTCATTCTTCATTTTGACAAAAATTTCTATATGAAATAATATCTGAATGTTTTTACATCTTTCATTTTCTACTATAAAAATGAGGGTTGCAGTCTACACTGAAATTAAAATGTTCCAACATTCAAAGAAGATGATGCTTATTAATTAACTTATGACTGTTTCCTCAAGAGTATGTGATGATCAGACTCTGATCCATAAATGAACTATGATTCTAATCATACACAACCAAAATTCCATATCCATGTGTCAAGAGCTAGTTATGGCCAGTAAGTTTGCTCTTACTGAAAAATATTATAAATTATAGTTAGAACTTTCTTTTCTCTAATATCTATTACTCAAATTCCTTAGACACAGATCACTATCCTTCTGGCAGTGTCTGTTCCTCTCTTATTTCTAATAGGTTGGCAAACAGAAAAGAATAGATTGGGGAACCTGGATAGATCAATGTGTCTACATATTGTGCTTCTCAGTTTGACTGCTTACAATTGCCATGGAAATTTGAATAAAAATAGTCTTTTGGTATCAATTGCAACCTATGTTAAGTATGATTTTCATTCAGTAGTTTTATCAAGGTAACTACATTTATTTTACATAAGTAATGATATGTGACCAGATACTAATGAGTACTCAAACAAAAATACTACTTCCTCTGCTATTGGACCACACTTTATATCTTTCATTATCCGTAAGAGTTACTATGTAGAGAAACTTCAGTCTGAATCAAACTAGCACCTAGGTTAAGAAATTTCAGCCTGAAGCAAATGAGTACCCAGTGTGGATTGAAACAATTCATATAACTAGAATCCACTAGACTAACATACATTTGATCACTGTGAACTGGAGATTAATAATCTTATTTCAATAAATGAAAATTGATCTGACTATAGATGTGGCTACTCATAAATACCATGAATACTATTTAGCCTAGTACTTTTACAATTCATGAACATAACAAAACAGATTTATTCCACTAGGATGGACTAAAGAAGTTTCCAGAAGTACATAACATAGGACAGAAATTAAAACTAAAGGTGCTGGAAGCTTAAACCTTGATATTAGTGTCCTACAAACGATCAGTCTTGACAAGATAAAAAGTGAGAAACCTGTAGGGCAGCAGGATTGCCCAATAATTCTCTGCTATTTGGGAATAAAGCAGCTCATTTTAAAACTATAAGGTTTACAAAATCTGAAACCATCATCCAGAATTATGTCCTGACATGATCCAAATCACAGTTATTAGTGACAGAATTAAAGTACAGATTAATCCAACCAATTCAGGTTGTAGCATGTTCTTTATCACAGTGTACACTGTTCTGCATCTGAACTAGTGCAGAAAAAGAAACAAAATTCAAAATGGATCCATACCAAGCTTGCTACCTGCAAGGGTTCATAAGGAGTGGTTGGTTTGAATGAAGAGAGCCTAAAGGAGACAACATTGGAAAAGACAAAATGAATACTTGATAGGGTAGTTATTAAAGTAAATCTTTAAATGCACCCACAATTTTACTAGAATGGTCTGGGCAATCTGTCACTAACCATTTGTCAGAGAATAAAACACATTTATAATTATTATATATTCTGTTTTTAATGCAAGGTGTGAAGACAAATGCACCCCCTTTTCTTTAAACAAACTTAATAAAGTTGCTAGTATTTGTAGCACCAACACAAAACACCAACAAATATATGTCTATTCCTAAACTTTTTTTTTTTGCATTTTATGAAACTATACTTTTATTCGGTTTAGTAGGCAGAATTTATAGCTGTGATTTCTTCTTACAGTTTTACACCTAGTGGTTCTGTAGAAGAGAGTGACTCTGTGTACTTTCTTACGCCACTCCATATAATAGAGTAGCAGGAATCTGTGTGTATATGTATGTGTGCTTGTGTGTCCCCACTTTTTAAAAATTGTTCATGTGACATACATGAGAATTTATTCCTAAAGTTATCTTATTGCATTTCATTTCTTTGGAGACAAATATTTTAAATGTTAACATAACAAAATATAGCTGAATTTGATCTTATATATATTAAATGTTTATTTAATATATATTATCTTATATTATCTTATATTATTATCTTATTTAATATATATTATCTTGTATATATTAAATATGATGGTTTCAGATTTCATAAACCTTACAGTTTTAAAATGAGCTGTTTTATTCCCAAATAGCAGATCATATATATTAAAAATGGTTGAGAAAAATGTTATAGGGAAAAATAATTGTACAGAGTGGTAACATTGGAATTTCTGATTTGCTTCTTTACCAGGTGAAAAAAGAAAATAAATAAAATTGATTTAACTTTATTAATTAGATAACAGAGCATAATCATTCAAGCATAAAAACTCTTTAGTACAAAAAACATTTTTTTAAATGTAGGATAAATCACTGAGAAATTTCAACCATAATGAGAGTTAACATTTGTTTAACCATATCTGACATTGTGTGTTACAAAATGAAATCTTGCATGTTTTAAAATTGGGTGTGATCATAACAACACATTAAAATCAGACCATATCTTAAAAGAACTGCCATAAAGAAATCATGAGCAGGGTGCTGCGGTGCAGCATGTAATCCCAGTGGTTCCAGAAGCTGAGACAGGAGGATTGTGGGTTCAAAGCCAACCTCAGCTATAGTGAGGCACTAAACAATTCAGTGAGACCATGTCTCTAAAGAAAATATAAAAAAAGTGCTGAGGAGGTAGCTCATTGGTCAAGTATCCCTGAGTGCAATCCCCTGTACCTACCCACCCCCCAAAAAACCCATGAATATTACTAGAGGAATTCTTCAATTTTCAATCTTTAGTATAGTCTAGGCAGTAGGGAAAAGCCGAGGAATTTATTTTTCATCTGTATTCTTTATCATTGCTTGAAAGGCAAAATCTAGTAAGAGAGAATACCTTATAGATTCGGAAGCCTCTTGGTAGAATTTCAATTTTATAGACATATTTATTTATTTCATAAATAAAATAGTCACTAAAAAGAAATTGTTGATGACACATTAAAAACAAGACATTCTCATTTTGATTTGGGCCTTGTTTTAGAGCAATTTTAAGTGTAAGCTAAAAGCAATTGGTTTTATAAAATTAGTACCCTAACAAAAAAGAATTTTCACATTGCCATTAATTTTATTAAATATGAGTATTTCTTGATGAAATCTAGTGCTGTTCTTTAATTTATTACCTTTATGCATAGAAATGAATAGTGGAAAAGGAAGGGAGGACATCACATAAATGTTTGAGTAAATATTTTAAGACAAAATTCGAAATCAACAACTTTTGACTTCTAGAGTTTAAAGAGAATGATCTATTTTCAAGAAGAGGAAACTCCAGGATAAGTAAAATTAATAGAAGGGGACATAGGACAGACAAAATGTTTCTTGTGGAATAAAAACTGGATCCTTCCATAAACAATAATTTTTACTCAAGTAGAATTTAAATTAAAAGTAACAATAAACATTTATCAAAGGATAGACATAGAAAAAGTCAAAAATTTAAAATTCAAACATTAGAATTAAGCATATCTGGATGCCTAAGAAAGTTGTCAACAATGATTTGGTGTGCCTCCTTTAAATTTAGTTAGTGTTGTAATATAACAAAAGAGATTATATATACAGTATGGAAAACTTTCTATGATTAATGAATTTAAATGTCTCAAATTTTAGTGAATTATTAAAACTCATTCTTGTGATAGTCCCTCTTTTATTTCATTCTTTCATTGGTTGATTAGAATATACTGTAAGAAATCACTACAGTTTTAGGAGGGTAAAAATAACTTTCTGGAAGTAGCCAATAACCCCAAAGGCTCTGGATATGAAGAGATTCAACTTAGAATTTCTCAGGAAGCTACAAATGCTAGATCTATTAGAGAAGGAATCAAATAATTAGATTAGCCTGAGAACATGATTCCTCATCTGAATTTCGAAACAAGGATTGGAGGTGCTTATAAGTTACAAAATTAAGTAGATGACTAAATTAAGTGGAAGGAAGAGAAAAATAGCAAACAGCAAAGATAATTTTACTGTGATAATATTTTACATGTATTTGACAATGTGTTCTGCTCCTAATCCCATAAAAGAAACTGCCTAGACATTTTGACCTATCAAGCATATGGAATAAAAGTATTTATTAGTATTTGCCAATAGCACCAAATACACAGACACCAACATACTTCGAACAAAAATGTGTTTTGCTGGTTATGTTTTTTAAAAAAAATTAAATGTTTGAGTCAGTAACTCTAAACGTTATTTAGTATAGAATTTTAGGGAGATAATTAAAGGTCATTATAAGTTCTTATTATAAACTCTGTGAACTACTTTTCGAAGGCCTTAAAGAGTTGCTTTTTAACATTTGTTCAGTGGTTTTAGTTGTAATAAGTGGATCAGGTAGACAGTAATGAGCTTGTATCACTATGTTACAAGCAGTGTCACAGATTTTAATATTTTTGAACAGTCAAGTCTACCATTTATTTATTCATGTATTTGTGCTCAAGAAATTCATCCTAACCTCTATCAAATCCATACTGAAAGTAATTGCTTTAAAATACTTTTTAAAGTAGTTATTAAATTATATGATTGTATGTGGAATAACTTCTAAGTCAAAAATTGTTTGCAAATAATTTTTTTGCTTGTTTGGGGCATAGTTTGTCTAGAAATGAATCTGTGTGGAAGTTTGAGTACATAATCATTTTTAGTTTATTGACATGAAAAACCATAATAGTTGAACGAATGAAGTTTGATTTGTAAGAATAATAATATGAAATACCAGATAATTTTCTCAATATATGTTCTTATGTTGAAAGGACATTTCAGAGAATTTTTAAATAAACATTACCTGCCTCAAATTTTTCCAAACTTTTCCTAGGATTCACAATTGTTAATACCAGAATAGCCCTTAGTTTATCCCATATGTGTTGCATAATTCAATTAGATTCAGGATACAAGGAAAATGTTAATCATATTAAAATCTTTTTGACATCTTTAAATATCATAATTCTATAAGTCCACAAGGTAATTGCATAATTAAAAGCTGTCAGTATATGATTGCTAATACTTGTAATATTTTGTAATTACATAATTTAGCATGATTACAATTAGAAAAAGAGTACATGGTAATTGACTAAAATTACTTTACATTTTTCAGAAATACAAAACTGTTCTAAATTAAGACAAGTAGCAAAATGTTTAATTCTATCCTAACAGGCACTAAAAGAGAAAACTCATGTGGATATTTCCCCAAATGTGAAAAAAATCAGATTTTGGTATTTCTACAATAGTTTTCAGTTAATACTATATCTACCACCATCCTTGTGTAATCTGTTGGAATGTGTAGAATAGTTTATCAAATTTTTTCATTTTAAGGAGGCAAACTTATTCCTTGATTTGACTTTTAATATCATTAATTTGAAGTTAATTTTGTCATTGTAGTGACACAGTGATCCAAGAAAAAAACAGTAACAATAGATTATATCTGCATTATTTTTAATCCTCTCATGAAATTCAAACTCCAGTAATAACAGGAGCTGAGTCTTTCTCTTTAAATCCTACCTTAATTTCATGCTTTACATTTTATCAAGATGATGGAAAAATTTTTAAATAGTACAAATCAGTTTTTAAATTGTTATATGCAAAGGAAAGAGCGCCATGCTAAAATTCATATTGATAGAGAATAGTCATAACATTATTGATTTCACTAAATTTTAGTGACTTTTCTTTTAATAAAAAGCTACAGTATATAACTTTTATAAAATAGTTTAATTTTTATCAAAGTAAACCACAATTACTGGTTTTATTTTCCTTTGTTGTTATAGTTCATCATGACCAGTCAGAATAAATCTCTCTCCAAATCTTTCTACATCTGCCATAGATTCCTTAAAGGATGATGTGAAAATGATATTTTTGAAGCTTTATATTTTGTCAGGTTTTAAAAATTTATTGGTGCACATTAATTATAAAAAACAATGGGCTTCATTGAAGCATAATTGTTCATGCATATAACATTTTTATCATTTCTACCCTGACTGTATCCTATCACCCTTCTCCTCCACCCTGCCCTTCCTGGATCCCTTTTGCCTTCCTTTTCTCTAACAATGTCCCTTCAGATAGTTTTGAGTGCTCTCCTGTCCTTATCTCAGTGTTAGTGAATTCCTTTCCCCTCACCCCTTGCACTGTCATTCTTTGAAAAATCACATCAAGTGGAAGTCAAGATGATAAATATGTTACACAAAAAAGTCTAGAGATTGTATACAAATTAATACATGTAAAATGCATCATTTTAATTAAGATCACGATTAACTTATTTTTGTAGTTTTAGTCTAATTTTTAAAATATTATCCACTTCCCCAAAACAAATCCTTATTTTATATGATAGGTACAATGAATGGAGATGGAGCATTTTATTTTTCTCTTGAATTGCAATAAATACATAATATGTAAAACATCCATTTTTACAATTACCTGAATATAGAAATAAAGCAGTTTTTAAGAATGCATATGAAAGTCAAAGTATTTTACCTTTTAACTTACAATAGACTCCTTTCCTTATTTCAGCAATAAACTTAGTGGCAAGTTCTGCAATTAGAAGATCCTTTTACAGAGGGGCTATATAATGGGTCAGAGAAAGTGCTCATGATCCTACAATCATCTTCAATTGTTGGCCTCTCTTTAAAAAAATTCTCATTCTTGCCAAAGCAAGTACCTTTTGAGAAATTCTGCTCCTGAAGGCAAATTGTCAAATGTGGTAGTTGCTAGGAAACAATTCTATTAAAATTATGACATCAAGTGTCAAACATTCAGTGCATGAACGCACAATAACAACACAAAGAAAAATATAAATGAGGCTTCTCAAAGCTCTGTAATAAAAGGTAGTCAAGAACAAGATCTAATATAAAGATTATTTTCTTTTTTAAAAAATTTAACAATTGTAATGTTTAACATGTATGATCTTTTGATCTTTATTTTATATTATAATTCATACATTAATATATTTAGTTGCTATTAATTACATCAATTAACTTAATCAAAGTTTCATGATATTAAAAAGCAGTGCATAATAGATTTTAAAAATAACTTATTTATAAAGGAATTTATTTCCCTCTAAGAGTGAGCATTTACTTGAGTATTATAAAATAAATATAAATTTAGTGGAGTTAAAATAGTGAGTTTTTTTAGGGGCCCTGAATGATTTCTTGGGAAAGGAAATGGGCAAAGCAAGTCAAAAGATATACCCATGTGGTTTGGATTTTCAAAAAGAATTTTCTGATGTTTAGAAATGGTGCTGGGACTTTTGTTTCAGCAATACACAGAACACATATGCATTTCCCTATTCCATTTACTAACAACAACTAAAATTCCTGGGTGATACATATATACATATCTGTCAAACATAAGAAGACTGAGATTTTAAAAGGAAAAAAAAGAGGCCATGTAGGAACCTTGGGACCTAAGGAGCAATGAAACACCTAAGCAAAAAAATCACCTAAGGAGTGTTTTTTTTGTTGTTTCTTCAAACTTGTAAGTGAGGAAAGCAGTAGCCTCCAAACAACAAGAAGCATGAAAACTAAGTGCCAATGAAATGCTGTTCTCCCCAACAAAAGTACCAGGTAAGAGATAACTTAATAAGAGAAAACTTTTGGTGATAATCACTTTATACTAGCTAAACACTACAGAAAAACTCTGGCTTCATCCCCAAACATTAGCAAAGGCAAAATGTGCCTACGTATCTACCTTCATGAGGCTGCAGTGAGGTACCTGCACACATCACTGGTGTAATTCCAAAGAAGACCAAGTCAGGAATCATGACTTGATCTCCTTCAGCCTGAAGCAAGGTCACTTCCTGTGGTGTCCCTGAAAACTATGTGGAGATCTGAAATTATAATATACAAAGCAATGATATGCCTTCTCACTCCTCCCCACACGGATAGTGTTGGAGGTCTAGGAGGGAGTGAGAACTTTCATCATTTCCAACATCACTGAGAACATACCCACCGTGGTGTGATTAGAGGCCACTTGGGATGCAGACATGAAATCTCTGGTAACCATAATGAGCAGTCCCATACCTATGGAGCAGTGGAGGCAGGAAGAGGAGCATGGACTCTTACTTCCATCTGAAAGTCTCTATGTAGCATTTCCCTTTCCCTATGCTGGAGTGAGATATCAGTGAAAATCAGAAAAAAGAGGAGGGGGATGTTTAACTAAGATCAAGATTTCCAGAATATAGTAGACAAATATTTGTGTCTTAATCAAAAATTACTTGTACCAAGAACAAGGAATTCTCAAAATAAATTTGTAAAAACAATAGATGTAATACCAAGATAGAAACTTTAGAACCATCTATAAAAGATTTTTAAAGACTTTGATTAAAAAAAAAAAAAGAATGCTTCAATGAGTAAATATTCTGGGAAAGGTTTAGCAAAGAAATGGGTAAGCCAAGGAAATGAAAGCAGGAAATGATATGGTTTGGCTATCAAGCATGCAGCCTGCCCACTGGTCCCTGCCAAGAAGCAACAGCAGAGCAGTGGAATCAAGGAGCAGCAGCCCAGGTAGGCTGGAGCAAGGGCCATGGTGTGGATCCTACCATGCCTGTGAGGGCCTGAGGCACAGTGCACCTGAGGCAGGGCAGACCAATGGCACATGCAAGCCAAGGTCCACTGACCTGTCATCTCAACATGGCTTGGCCTGGCCCAGTAAGACACTTGATCCATGATCCATGAAGAGAGGCAGCTCCTGACACCACCAAACCCACCTCTCTGCCCCCTGCAACTGAGCATGCATGATTCACCTACTTCAATTTACCTCTTAAGTGAAGAGAAAATGGAAGCCAGGCAAACCTCAAAGGGATTCAGGGCTCAGTAATAACTTTAGTACTTTTCCAAACCCTAATTAGCATAATTTTGGACTAATACAATTAGTATTTTTTCAAACCCCGATTAGTGTACGTTTGGACCAATAGTTTTGAACCAAGTGCTATATAAACCCCTACACTAGTACACTCAGGAGATAACCCTTGTCTGTTCCCCTCTCATCCTGTGGTAATTCTGTTCCTATTCACAATTGAATAAAGCCTACTCTTTCACTAACTCATCCTGATCTCTGGATTTCATTCTTCTAATTGGAGAGACAAGAACCCATAAAGCAGTTTATGATGAGCTGCCGCAGTCTGCTGAAACACTGCAGGGCATAAACCCACCATTAAGGACTTTAGCATGTTCCTTGGCTACAGAAATATGAAATTTGTGCAGACCTCACCAGCCAGCAGAGGTGGAGAATTGAGTTTCATCTCAAAACTCCAGTTTCAGAAAGAAGAATTAAATGAAAATTTTATAACCAAAAACATGAATAAAATAAAGTTTGATGGATAAATACAAGAGAAGAATATTGGGCATGACAACAGGGCAGAATAAGTAAACTGGAAAATAGAGAAGTATATATTCTCTACTTCAAAGGACAGTGTAAAAATTGGGAACAAAATGAACACAGTTCCAGAAGCTTATGGTATCATGAAAAAGATAAAAATCTTTGTCATCAAAATCATCGAAGTGGAGGAAAAGGAATGGAGAGATAAAATTGATTCAGTGGAATATTACTCAGCCATAAAGAAGAATAAAATTATGGCATTTGCAGGTAAATGGATGAAGGTGGAGACTACCATGCTAAATGAGATTAGCCAATCCCAAAAAACCAAAGGCTGAATGATCTCTCTGATAAGTGGATGATAAAACATAATGCAGGGTGGAACCCTATGTACAGGTATGATTACACAAATGGTGTGACTACTTTGTGTACAAGCAGAGAAACAAGTTGTACTCCATTTGTGCACAATGAACCAAAATAAATTAATTAAAATAAAGAGAGATTTAATTGAAAAATAAATGACTCTGAGTATTTATAAATTATATGTAAAAATTGAAGCAAAAATTATGACTGCTTAAAATGGTCTAAACAGAGACAGAATTAATATTTGACAATTACATTATAAACGAAGGGGGATAAAGTGATTCAAAATGAGGTAACATTTCACATTTCACTTGAATACAGATGTGACCATGAGACTGATACCAGTTCTTGAAAATCAGAATCAGGTCCTGTTCCCTTTGTACTGAAGATTGAACATCTGACAAATTTTGAAGCAAGTGCAAGAAAGTTTTATCCAAAGGACAGAACAGTGAGAGCAAGCAGGGGGTGGGAGGAGGTCCAGAGCTGGTACTTGAGGGAGTGGGGGTGTCTTCCTCCTTTTGTAGATTCCAAATTTCCTTTTTTCTCATTCCCCCTCCTCCTCTTATCTTACCTATGTGACCAAAAGGTGGAGTGACCAAGGGCAGCAATAGAGCCATCCAGGGGGTATTCATTAACAACTTCTTGCTAGGAGGAACAATTCCCTTGAGGCAGGTGACCTTGGCAACAGGTGAGGAGGGGGAAGTGATCTGAAGGTCTAGCATTCTATTTCATTTTGAATCAACTCCCATCTTCCTGACCCAATCATTCATTATCTATACTGACTGTTCTTTTGCCCTGGTCTCAAGAGTCCACTAGATCTTGTGCAATTAGTAAAAAAGCTATACAAAGAAATACAGATGGAAACCATATAAATAATGAATTAATGAGACTAAAGTTCTTAAAATGGTGAAGTTATCCACAAGAATGTAAGAAAAAAGGTAAAAATGAAAATTGGAAAATGAAACAGAAGAAGCAAATGGAAAACAAAAAATTAATGTAAAAAGAATTAATAAGTAGGAAAATAGAATTTGTCTTAATATAACAATATTGCATTATCTATAAATGGTATAAACACATTATTCAAAATGCATATTGTGCATATATTTAAAAATAAAAACCAACTCTAAGCTCTATAATCTTCAAATGTAATAACAAAGGAGCTTGAAAGTAAAAGATCAGAAGAAGATATATCAAGGAAATATAAATCAAATGAAAGCAAAAGTATCAATATGATAAAAGCAGAGTTCAGAGGAACAACATTTAGCAGGGAGAGATGGGACCACGATAAATGATAAAAGTTTTATCAAGAAGACCACACAATCATATTGCATATGCCTTAAAACAGAGAACTTCAAAATATTTTAAATAAAACTGATACTACAGAGAACAGTTAGACACATTTCCAACTATAATGGTTAAATATTAAGTTCCTCCTATAATAGTCAATATAACAACTGGAATGAATGCCAGGGCAAATACAGAGAAACTCAGTAGCACCAGTATAAAACTTTATCTAATCGAGAAGCAAGGACACTTTATGCAACAACAACAGCATTCCTACTATTTTTATATATCTGTGAGATACATACCAAGACACAAATATAAGCCATAAAACAAACCACAGTAAATTTACCATAATTTATATGTTATAAAGTGTGTTCTTCTACCACATTTTTGGCAAAATAGTGGCAATAACAGAAATATAGTGAGAAACCCTCGATAATCAAACGTGAACTATCTAAATAAAAAGTAGTTTGGTGAAACAGGAATTAATTGATATCACAGCACATATAGCAATGAACAATATTAGTATTATTAATGATGCATAGGATATGCATTAACAGAATGATAATGAAAATACTACATATCAAAATTTGTCAGATACAAATAGAGTTGAGAAATTAAGTTTTAGTATTAAATTTTTATATTGCAAAAATTGAGAAGTTTCGAATCAATAAACTAAACTCACTTCAAAATCTAGAAAAAAAGAACAAATTGACTAAGGAAGCAATCAAAATAGATAATAAAAGGAAAAGGAAAAATAAATGAAAGTGAAAACAGAACAAAATTCAGAAAATTAGTTGAAGAGATGATTTTTCAAAAAGACAAGTAAGATTGATAAACTTTTACCTAGTCTAACAGAGAAAAAGCGAACATGCAAATTCCTAATTACAAAGACTCTAACCTCTTTTTCTTTTTAAAAGTAATGACCAAAACTTATTGGTGATTAGTTCATGAGACTGAATTTTAAATTGGTAAATGAGTCAGGATGTTGCATCTAATAGTAATTCAATGTTATAGTATGAAATTATATTTATTACGTTACTATATTTTCATTTATAATTCATTATATAAAAGCACATGGATTAACGGAAGTATAAATTCAAATGAATAATTAACTCTTTGAATACCTGGTAAAGCTTGCCTTCTCATCTTCCATCTTCACAAATAATTGATGAAAGAAAAAAAAGAAAAGATGGGATTGTCTTTATCACTGTCAATTTTTTTTTAAAGTTTTGATAGTTAATACAATGTGACAGGCAACAATAGACCAGAAAAATATAGGAAAAGGATTCCCAAACTTTTGTTCAAAAATATGTTTGCAATTTGAGAAAATGAATGAGTGTTGGGAGCCATGAAGGACACGTCAGCTAAGAGAGAAACAAAGCTTAACTCGCAGGCTTTGCCTAGGAAAATGACACCTAACTCTTAAGCTGCTCCTCACTTCCTGGAGTGCAGAACTAACTTTCGTGAATGGTTTATGGCCTGCTAACTTTTAAGCTGATTGGTCCCCTCCTGGCCCTCACCCTGCATAAGAGATGTGTGACTTCCTCAATAAACGAGTTCCTGCTGTGACTAGTCTCCCTGACCACCTGATTGTCCTCCCCTGGAGGGCTGGGTGCCGGAGGTCAGCCGGCCTTTGCCTTTCCTGGTCCGGCCTTGTGGGGCGTGTTTCTTTCCCCTTTTCGTGGGTTGAGAGGGGTGAAGGGGCTAAAAACCCCCAAATTGAGGATGTCAAGGAGCTTTTTGTTGATTTCTATAATTACTATATTCAAAATTAAATTAAAATTAACATATTTTTAAAAATAAAATTAAATATATAATGTGTTGTTATAGACATCATTCTAATAAAATAATTATTTTCCAAAATAAAAGACAATAGTTTTAGATTTTGCAAATCTATTTAATATTTGCCTTAATTGAAGTCAGCTGAATCCTCACATCTACTTCTGCAGTCTATCAGTTGCTTTGCATTGTTTTATTAGATATATATGAAAAAATTCTTATATCTTAAAGATATACCATTTGAGTTTTAATATTTTAATTATCTTCATAGATAATTATGAACAATCTCCTTTTTTGAATGGTCAAAGGAAATGTTGAATTATGCCACATGTTAGCATCTGTCATCACATATAGACATCCTCTAATCCATTTGTCAATATTATGTCAACATTGCAGATCAGGTCAGGAGTTCTAGTTTCAAAATAAACACAAGAACTAAGAATACAATTAGCATTTTAGAAGGATGTTCTTCATGGACTAAAATGTTAAACCGAAGTACCAGGTGGTCCTGCTGAACAGAGAACTAGGGGCAAATGGTGTCTAAAGAAGCACATGATGGGAGAAGAGTCTACAGATACAAAGTGGGCAGACTGGCAGTCAAGGAGGATACAGCATGCATAATGTCATTTTATGAGTGACAAAATCGAAGCTTGAAGAGAGTAGCAATTGCATACTTTATATCTGTTATTTAAAACACAGATAACAATCGAGGAAGCTGGATTTCAAATTAATTCATGGACCTGACACTTCCCTACAATCACTGTTTATATTCTGCTTCCTTAAAGTCAACATGCTTTGAAACATTGTTTTAAAATGTTAATGGGACAAAATATCATTTAAAAAAGGTATGCTTCTCTAAAATTCACAGAATGAAATTGCATCTATATAAATCACTTTCTGCTGGAGCCATTAAATGCACCTATAAACACATGATTACCTCAGTCTCAGAAGGAAATGTGGTAAAATTGAGATTGGTAGCAGATAATTATACTATATCACTTCTTCTATCTGGCTTATAATTATTCATTACTTGTGAAATAAAACTAGAGTGCTATCACAGCTACTGGTATCAAGTTTTCTAGTATTTCTATAACTGGTATCTTCTGAAAAATAAAATAGTATGTTTGTTATACTCTATGAATTACATATTATTAATGCATATATATACTAGCAGACCAAGTATAATCTTAATATAATTATTCATAAGGGTGTTAGTTAATCTACAGAAATAGGGGTTTTACTCTATGCCCATAGGCAGACCAGAATTGGAATGAAGTGGGGTAATACATGGAATATAAAGAGAACTTAAATGCATGAATAAGTTTAAATATATGAGCATATACACTTATATAAATGAATTATTTGAGGTAAAATAATTTTACATATGGTATTTACATATGGCATTAGTTAGCTTTCTATCACTATAACAGAAAACCACAGATAGTTAACTTATAAAGAGAAAAAGTTTATTTTGGCTCACAATTTTGTAAATTGAAATCCATGAGGAATTGGGCTTCTTTGAATCCGTTGCAAGGATTTTTTTTAACAGGAAAGAAAAGAGAGAAGGAAAAACTGGGTCCAACAATCCCCATGGAGGACATGTCCCCAGTGACCTAAGGAGCTCCCAGAAGGCTTTGCCTCCTTAAAGTTCTCCCAACAGTACCATCCTCGAACCATGCTTTTAACACATGGACCTTTAAGGAGCATCCAAAATCCAAACTGTGGCATATAAACTTGGTCATTATTATTATTAAGTAATATGTTAGTTTGATTAATATAAGAATTCTTTCCAGAAGTGATTTTTTTAAGATTCATATTTATAGGGAACAGATTTCATTCTCTGCTTATTCTACTACATGAGTGGATATAGAATTTCTAACACTGTGCTATTTAAACTTTAAATATCTCTTTGTTACCATACTTGCTATATTAGTACATACATATATAAGCGCATATATATATATGTACACATATATATGAATATTCTTAGAATCCAGTGACAACAGCATAATAAATGGTGGTTTGTCAGTAATCATATTTTACCTGTTTGAGCTGGTAATGTGAGTCTATGTAGGCTACTGCTCTATAGAAAATTAAAATCAGAAAAGCAAGTGTTTCAGTCAGCTTTTTTGCTGCAGTTACCAAAAGAACTGACAAGAACAATTAGAGGAGGAAAGGTTTATATATGGGGACTCGCTGTTTTAGAAGTCTCAGTACAAAGATAGCCAGCTCCATTCCTCAGGGCTTTAAGTGAGGCAGAACAACATGATGGAAGGGTGTGTTAAAGGAAAGAAACCCAGGATATGATCAGAAAGCAAAGAGGGAGACTAAATAAACTCAGCTTACAAATACATGCCCCAAAGGCATGCCCCCAGTGACCTTCTTCTCTCCAGCCATACCCTACCTGCCTACAGTTACCACGTAATCAATCCCTATTGGGGGATTAATACACCAATTGGATTAAGGCTCTCATAACCCAATAATTTCACCTCCAAGCCTTCTTGTATTGTCTCACAAATATGCTCTTGGGGAACAGCTCACACCCATAAACCACCACAGCAAGTGATCAAGTAAGAAGAAGAATGTAACACTAGACAGGAAATAAAAATTGGAACTTGATAACATGAACTGAGTCTCAAGATGATAGATGGTAACTCCCTAGTTATCCTTTAGACTCCAGGTCTCTAACTTTGATGGAGGCAGTGAACTGCACAAGAAACTCAAGATATTCATCATGGAGACAAAGGCATATCTGTCCTAGAATAAAACAACATGAAGAAAAACTTGGTAGGATCTGAGGTGGTTATTGGCTACGATACAGTCTGATGTTAATAAGATAATAATATCAACATACATGTGATAGTGTGGGGGTATTAAACCCTACCTGAGTACTTGCTTGGAACATCTTTATCTGTCACATAGTTCAAGTGAACACAAAATTATTCGTGAAAATAAAATTTCAGAAAATTTAGATTCTATTTAGCAGATTAATGTGATACAAATGTTCACATACCTTCTTTTCTGATTTGCTACTTGATAGTTTGGCATCTGTGTTGTGGAGGAGAAAACAAACCATGTCAGTTTTATGTGAAATATATATTATTTTCACTTATCAAGGGGGGTAGGAGGAGGTTCAGTGATAGGGTGTTTAGCTAGCATTCTTGAGTCCCCAAGGTTCATCTCAGCAGCACACACAATTGGTTTAAACTTAGCTGGATTCTCACCATCTTTATACCACTGGTCTCATTTCTCTTTCCACCAATTAATAGGAGACATTCTTCCTTTTAAAACATTATTATTCAAGGGCAGTGGGGGTAGGTTGTAGGAAAGTCAGTGAAAGGCCTGGAGACAGCATGGGGGACATATAATTTATTGGGGAAAGCTTGTAGGAGTTCAGCGACTGCCCCAATAGCTCAGGGGTGACAGATCATGCCTCTAACTCTCACAGTGCTTTTCCAGGCAGTGCCTCCTGTCCCTCATGCTGTTCTGTCCAGTGGTGGACCCCTGGATGAAAGATATGTATGCTTTCCACAGTGCCTTCAGTTCCACACCTGTCTCAATTCAGATAGGGGTTTTGTATCTTCAACTGCAGAAGCAATGATGTCGTTAGCAGTAGCTTGCTTACTTAGCTTGTATGACCAACCTGACAAGGTGCAATTGTCTTGATGTACGTGAGAGAAAGTAGCTTTCTACAGTGAACACTAACATGCTCTAGTTCCTAGAAGGCATAGGGGAAGTCCAATGTCCTTCAAAATAATATGTATCTGGACTTTCTGGCCCAGGCTTATTATCATTGTTTCATTAACTTGACTAGGTTTGGGGGAAGAAAAAGGTGGGGTTCAGGGACATTGTATTTTGTTATTCATTTTACTTTAGTGATGATGACACATAAAGCTATCATCAAATTGTATTTTTTCTTTAACCCCACTAACCTTTAAACAAATGACCTTTATTTTTACTATCTGAAGGACCAATGTCTATCACAAATAAACTCATGTTTTCTACCTCAGCACCTACAACACTATCAATATCTGAAGATATCATGACATCACCTGTTCAGGGAAATACTCTGTTCTCCAGTTGAAATTTAATATCTTAAGTTTTTCTATATATAGGCTTTATATTTCTGTCTCTTTGAAGTTATGATCTTTAGTAATACTCCAGCTCTCCTGAATTATATCAACAGGCAATATTATAGTTGCCTAAGGATAACTTACATTAGGGAAGATACTTAAATTTTGTTTTCACTGCCTGTGGATTGCTCTTATGACAAACTGTCAGTTGTCAGGATTCAAGAATGCCACCTTCCAGCTAAAATATCTCTAAAGACTATCTGCTATTGACCAAACTCCATATAAATTACTCTATTTGGCACTTAGGGCTTCCTATAATATTGCTACAACCTAGATTTTATGAACAATTTTCAAGTGTATATTTCATACTTGCCAGTCAAAATCAACTTGCTATTCACTGAGTATGGCTTATGCTTTATGTGCCAATACATTGGTTAGTCCTATTGCTCTAGTGTTCATTCTTTTTTTTTTCTTTTTGGTACCGGGGAATGAACCCAGGGGCACTTAACCACTGAGCCACATCCTCAGCCCTTTTTTATTTTCTATTTAGAGACAGGGTCTCACTGAATTGCTTAGGGCCTAACTTGCTGAGACTAGCTTTGAACTCATGGTCCTCTTGCCTCAGTCTCCTGAGCCACTGGGATTGCAGGTGTGTCCCACCACAACCTACTGGTGTTCATTCTTACAGGCAAAAAAATTCATTGAATGAAAAGTGGTACATATTGTTGATTATGCAGAATGAACTGTGCACAAATCTTGCCACGAAGAAGGTAATAATAATGAGTACTATTCCTGAATTCATTATCTAACATTCACAGCATAATTTCTATCACGTAGGTACCCAATGGTAGGATGAAGACTGAGGAAGAATAATGCTAATTTCCTGGAGAAAAGAGGAAGCCTCTGAACTTTGCAAACTAGTTTATATTTGAGCTAAGTACTGAATGATAATTCTAGTTCAGCAAGTAAGCAACTGACTCTGTATGTTTCCTTCTGTAGAAAATATTTTTCTCATACTTTATATATCAGGGACTATCTACTTCAGATACTTTTCCCGTGTAGCCAGTACAATAAGCATTTTCCCTATGCTGATCGTTTGCAGCCAGGAGTATGTATAACCTTTTGCCTTGTACTTGCCTGTCCTCCTGCTTGTATACTGGAAACACAGCAAAGCTCCTTGTATTGATATGGATTCAAGACAGATTTCACAACCGAGTTCTTTCAAAAATTTTCCCACAGAATTCTTTTCATGTGTAAATTTCTATTTTAAAGTCGTGTAATCCAGATGATACTGTTACCCACCCCAATGGTGAGTTGAATTGATACATTTTTGTTGGAGAAGTCATTTTCAACTCTGGAAAACAAAACCAAAAAAATCTTAGGAAGCAAATATGAAAAGGTTTTTTTAGAAAGTGTGGTAGGGTTTAATATTAGTCTTGGAACATAAAAGAAATAGCCTAATATGTCTTCGTTTCTACTTCATTTGCTTAAGGTGGAAAAGCAATGTTTCCCTTGATTTGTATTCCTGTAAAACTTGGTAGGATAGAGTAATTAAAGAGCATAAATGTCTTTTATTTATTATATTGAATTTACAGAAGCTAATCAAAGGTAAACTTCAGCAATCCTCATTTGCATGACCCCTCTGAAGACCTATTAAGTCCCTTAACTTGGATTTACACGACATAAGTTTAAAAACCCTCATTGACCAAGATTAGAATCTCTTCCTGCCTCAACTTTGTATTTAATTTCCCTTTTGAATTGGAATACATCATACGTTTTTGGGAGATGGCTGAGCAGAATTTATTTTGCAGTACACCAAGTTTGATTTTAGTGCAATAATCTTATGCAGTTCATAGTTACTTCAATAAGCAGTTGACTAGGTGACTTCTAGAAGATCTTTGCTATTCACTGAGTCAAATTGCCAAGCATCATAATACAAACGTGGAAGACAAGAGATAGCATAGTGATATTGACAGGTTCCAAAGCTCATTGAAGGTTATTATGAGTTGGAGGATAACAAAAGATCTGATAGGTATGGAGCCAATAATTATCCTGTGGAATCTTCCTCCAGTCTTCAAACAAAGTGATATAAAAACATTAGGTTTCCATTAGTATCGAGTCAATTTAGAAGTTATCTCTTCTTAGAAATATAACTAGTAATGGAGCATATACAATAGTAAACATACTACATACTATATAAACATACTATATATTTTTCTTTTCTTTTTTAGAGGAATATTTAAATTAAATTGGCAGATTTCTTTTGTTTGGATACATACACACTAATAATTTGCCTAGAGCAAATACACTGATATACAAAGAAACAAGTTTTATGCAATCTATGGTATGAAGATTATTTTACAGAATTCTTGACATATCTTTCTCTGGTTAAATAGCATCTTTAAAAAAGAAATAGCTATGTGAAGTGCAATGAAAGTGTTAAAATGACCCAAAGAAATAAACACTCAAATAAAAAAACTTTTGCACATATTCACCAGAAATTCTATATAAATGAAATGAGTTATATTAATAAAATTTAGTTTTAATATTAAAATCAATACAATTATTCATATATAATTAGTGTAGAAATAATTTTTACCTCTTGTTCTGAATTATTTTCAGAATTCAAATATGATCAAAAGAAACTATGGTAGCACAGATGAAAATAGCCTGAATGTGGACTGGTGCAATGGCACATACCTTTACTCCAAGTAGCTCAGGAGGCTGAGGCAGGAGGATCATGAGTTCAAAGCCATCATTAGCAACTTAGCAACACCCTAAAGAACTCAGTGAGAACTTGTCTCTAAATAGAAATCAAAAATAGGGTTAGGGATGTGGCTCAGTGGTTAAGTACCCCTCAGTTCAATCACCAGTACCAAAAAATAAATGAATAAATAAATAACTGGGTGTAAAGAAAATCCTGGCAGCATTTTTCACATTTGAAGTATTCCTTTTTTATGTGTTAGTTCTTTTCACACTGTAAAATGAGTATTCCTAAGTGTACTAATATTCTATTTGTAATTCTCAACTGTTTTACTCTAAAATTGCTCCCCTCAAAATATATAAACTTCAGTTCCACAAAACTTAGATCTGTACCTGCCTATTATATATGTTTCCTGTCTGGTATTAATAACATAATTATTACTTTTTAGTTGGACAGACACATTGATTCCATGATGATGGTGGACAGAAAGACTATGGTAACCCATAGTAGGTAAAGAGATATTGTGGAATTTCCACAAAAGTTAACTGTTAATTAAATTTGACACATCTGATTTTAGATTCCCTAAAATACTAATTATAACACTTAAAAAAAGCAATGATGGAATGAAAATAAAATAGAAGAATGTTTAATTTTTTTAATTCATCCAAATTATTTATGGATCCTCAGCTTGACTTTGATTTGTGAAAATGATGTTAAATTATCATGTTGGTTACTTGTTAAATATCCTTAGAGAAATACTCAATGTAAAACTTAAAAAAATGTGACATATTTTAATCCGATAGACTGTAAACAAGTTGTTGCCTTTGATATTTAAATGATAAATAGTTGGTTATTTTTTCTTAAAAAGAATATTTCTATTTTATAACTAAGTAAAAATTTCTAATGTCATATTTTAAATAAAATATTTTCTAGATCCTTAATTTAATGTCAAAGGACTTTCTAGTTGTTTCACTTACTATTTTGTATTTTGTGAAATCTGAAAAGAAGCTCTATTTGATTATTATATTGTTTTTAATTACAAACAATTGTGTCTAATATTTTCAGAACTAAAAAAGGGTCTACCTTGCAAACATAATCTGAAACTATTCAAAAGCCATTAATTTCCATTGCTCCATATATATTTCATTATGCTGACCTATTTATAGCAAGAATTTGAAGGAAGAGCTGTAGAAAGACATCTATCCAGCTCAAGAGATGCATTGAATTCAAAAGCACTATAAAGTTCAAGAGAGTTTTATTGGAGAAATTGTAGGGAATAATTTGAAATATGAAAATAGCTCAGGAATAGAATTTTAATAAATGATAACTTAATACTTTTTCTTTTCTAAAGTGCTTCACTAGCAGATTTCAAACCACAAAACACTGAACAGCTTAGAGTCCTTCAAATTTATTGAATAAGGACTCTTTAAAATATATGCTTATACTTAAAAGGAAATAATCCAGATGTCCATCAATACTATGCTCAGCAATTTTGGACCTATTGCTCTTTCCATCCCCTCATTTATTTTATAACTTATGACTTTCTCTATGTTGGTTATGCTCTTTATGTACAGCATTACATTTCAGTAAATTTTATTGGCTCCCAAAACATCTAAATTTTTAAGGATTTAAATTTATAGCAGGCAATATATTTTGTGATTAGGATTACTATGACTTCAAATGATTACTTTCTAAAATTAATAATTAAAGATTAAGTTCAGAGATTTTGAGTCCATGATCTTATACTGGAACTTTGCAAGCCCATGAAGAAGTCACTCTTTCATATTAAATGGAAAAGGAAGATATTGATTTAAAGAAGGAGATAGCTCTGAATTCTTTAGAAGTCTCATTTGGGACAATTTTAGATAGCACTAAAGCATCTGTAAAGAAGGAAGGTGAAATTTAGCAACACTGATTAAGCAAAAAATCTGGCATCCCATGATGCTTCATGTACCATCTTTCACAAAATAGAATAACACAAAGCCTCTGAAATTTTGTACATGTAGCAGATGTTATCAGAGCTTTTCTTAGATCATATCTTACTTTTATCTTTTCCTCAGACTCACTCACAGGCCTGCATGTACTATTGTTTCTCATGTACTTGAACTTGAAACTCTCTTTGGAAAAATACGTGTATGCTTCTATGTCATCTCAATCAAAGTCCAGGACAGGAGCCTGGAAAGATTGCTTCTATTATTGTGGTCCAGGCAGCTTTATGTCAATTAGTAGCCAGTCATATCACTGTTGTGCAAGTCTCTCTGTCATACTCCAACAGGGGCAAATCCTAAGATAGAATTTGAGCTCCAGGTTTCCCTTGCAGAGTTAGCCTGCCGGGGGGCAGGTGACGTTTCACCTGGAATAAATGGAATTCTGAATCTACTACTTCATCCCTTTATTGTTTTTTCTATCATGAAAGTTTTTCCTGAGGAAATTCATTTAATAAGTCAATTGACATGATATCTTTTCTGTGTTTGCTTGTAGGCAACCTGAACTAAGTCACCGTACTCTATATACATTCATGCATCTCTCATTTATGTATAATAGCAAGTCTATGATCTATAAAATTGCCTCTGTCCTCAGAGACTCATCTTTTTTCATCTAAGTATATTTACCTGACAGTTGATTATTTTCAATATATTAATTTGTAATTTGATGTTTTATTTATACATTTTTTTCTTTATTTTTTAAATTTGAGCAGACTTTTAAGTTTAATTCTGAAGAACAATTGACAAAATTGTATGTATTTTTGTGTTTCACCTAACTGAAGACTTAGATATTCATATCAAATTAAATGCAATGTGGTAGATGCATGCCATGAAATATTTACAGCAGTGAGAAAACAAAGATTATAGGCCCAAATATAAATTAGGCAAACACAGTTTTCCATTAATAATGGAAAATCAGATAGTATAAACAATGTTTAAACAGTAATATTTACATAAATTGATGCTCTTTAAATAGCATCTACTTTGCAAGAAGACATGGAGAAACACATACGTTAAAACATTAGAATCATTGTTTATTGGGAGTGGAGATGGGGAAGGGGGAAAAAGTGGAATCAATCAATCCATTATTAAATCAGTCCATAAAATAAAAGGAAGTTAGACTGACAGATGAAACTATATTATTAACTGAGGGATCTAATTTATTTGACTTCCATCACCAGAAATTCAATTGGGCAAAAGTAAATCAAAGCAATTTGCTGGAATTGAAGAAAGGGAAGTAAAGGAACACAGAGAAAATATATAAGAAAAACTAATAAGCATAAAATAATTTGGGATTTATTTTATTCAGCCTACTTGTTATGAACTGAATTATACCAAAAGTCGTATTTTAAATTACTGACCTACAATAAGACTATATCTGGAGGCAGAATCTTTTGAGACATAAATAAATTAAATGAAAATTTAAGGGTGGGGACCAATTTAGTAGAACAGGTGTCTTTCAGGAAGAGTAATCGATACCAGGAGTACACGCACAGAGAAATAGCCAAGTAAAGAAAAACCTGAAAGAGGCAACCATCTGAAAGTCAAGACAGATGCTTCAGAGTTCAGAGACTGTTTAAACTTTATTTTTTGTTTCTTTATTTTATTTTTATGTTTTTGCCTAGACTTTAATGTTGGACTACCATCTTCCAGAACTGTGAAAAAAATGTTTATTGAAGTCCTCCAGCCTGTGGTATTCTGTTATAGAAGCCCTAGTTGAATATCTGTTGATTTTGAATAATCACTAACTCTTTTCTGAACTTTCTAATTGACTTAAATATAATAATACAAGCTGAAGCTGAGTAATTTTTATCTTTTGCATTTCCTCATATAACAGATTATTCTCTCTCAACCATGAGTATCGGTGACAAAAATGAAATTGGGAATGTAGATTAATCCTGATATAACTGAGACAAATAAGAAACAATGTTCAGCTATTATTTAACCAAGGAGGGTACTAGTTTGGAAAGAGCAATCTCTTTCAAAGTGAAACTTTGAAAAAAAGACTATAAGTACTACTAGTGCTTCCATTTAACACATTTAAACTAGGTATGTTTAATTAGAAATTATTGTACAGGAAGGAAAAACAGGATATTACATAGATAACATCTCCATGCTCAGTTCTGGGAGATAGTGGAATGAAGATAGAAATCAGAAAGAACAGATCAGTATAATACATATACCTACATTTCTGTGACAGGGTGTCAGGAGAATCTAAAGAAACAATACAGGAAGATAGGCATTCTCTTGCCAGGGTTTTCATTTGAGAATCAGATAGGCAACTTTATTGAGGGCTTCTTTATCCAGCTTTAATATGTTTTTGTTTTGTTTGTTTTGTTTTTTGGTTTTTTTTTGGTGTGTGTGTGTGTGTGTGTGTGACAGAAAGAGAGAGAGAGAGAGAGAATCTCAGAGGGAGAGAGAGAGAGAGAAATTACTCAGATGGAAAGTTTGAGTTTCATTTTTTTATTTTACCAAATGGACTAAAAGATGTTCAAATTTCCTATGTTTTTGGAGAGACCACAGTGAGAATATTGTTGTAAACTTTGCATCCTAGAGCTTCTGAATCGACTACCCTATGACAAAAAGCAAATAAAAACCATAGTACATAATATTTAAGGTAAGTAAGAGATAAAGGAAGTCCAGCATATTCAAGAGAACTGACAATGGGTCATAGAAATGCTAAAGAAAGGTAAGACAAATCAGAAAATTATCCTCCAATTGCCCAATCAGACACCCAGAGAAAATCTGTGGATAGAATTCAAGCTGGCCACAAAGGAGTCACCAGTCCAACAACCAGAACACTAAGTATAAATCCACTCTGTAGTACTCTGATCTTGGACCACAAATACTGAGAAGTTTACACAAAAAGACCTAATTATTCAAGGATTTTAAGTCTACAAAAGGATGATATCAGTTCTTGAAAATAGGATACATTTTCTTCACTAATCTGACTAGAGCATACATAAATTTCTAACTTCTGTATAAGAATTTTCTCAAATAGTAAATAAAATTCTAAAAAAATTCTAAACATAAGAGTAAATGACCTTTGTAGAGATAAATTTGAATTGCCTAGAGTTGTTTTATTATCTTTATGATTATCATTGCATTGTAAGTATTTGGTTCAGGGGTTGAAAGTAGATGTAGAAACATTTTGGAAAATGTTCTGTTAAATACGTATATCCTGTACAAAGACACCCAGTTCTAAATTAGCAAAGTAAATATTTCCATATAAAAAATAACTGAACAGTTCATTTAAAGTATCTCAAAATTCAGTGTGATTTATAAATATATACATATGTATTAATTAGTTTGAATTGAATGCTGTGTAATACAGAGATTACTTCCATTTTTCAGAGTTAAAACATTTTTAAAATCCATTAATGAACACAAAATAAAAACATAACAACAGCATAGAATTATTGTAACTAATGTTGACCAAAAAATTCAAACTCTCAAAATAACTAAAAATTATCTTTCAATTATGTGTCAAATAAATGAAATGGATGTTTACTTGTTCATTTCTTACAATATAGCTGTTTTTAAAGATTTATCATTCAATAGTGGAGACACATAATCTATTACAAAAGATGTTGCTTGCTCCTGGGAGAAGGTAGAAAGCATGATTATTCTCCTAACAAACAATCAGACTAGAACCAGTTGTTAGTTCATTTCATACATAATGTTTGTCACATATCAGCTTTTTATTATTGAACTGAAGGAGTTTTGATGATACACTGATATTTTAAAGTTTTTGTCAGTATCAAATATTATAAGTTCAGAGAATTTTGAATTCTAAAGGAATTAGAGGAAATTTATTCTAATAACCTCAATTTTAAGAATGGCTTTTCAGAACACCTGTTGAGTTTTAATCTTCTGGGTATAAATGTATTGAATGTGAATCCATTCTTATCCATTTCTTTGTTCTTCACTTCCTCCCTCCCTCCCTTTTATATGAAGTTTAAAAACAGACCTGGTTTTTATTCCATTGCATTTTAGAATAGAAGCTATGAAATAAATAAAACACTTCTAAAAGACGCAGTGAGTCCTGCAGTATGTCCAATGAGCAGACTATTTCCTTGATCAATAAATTTGGCAACTGCAGATGAGAATGATATAAGCAAAAAGAAATTCAAAGTGCTCTTCCTTTCTTTATCCTCCTGTCTTTGTTTAAAACAGCAGAGAGAAGGCAGCTGTGCATTTAAAAAATAATTTAATTTAAAATGTCAGTTTGTAGTTTTGGTAAGATTTGTGCATGATTTTAGAATCGTGCTTTTTTTGTGGAATAATTTACAAGTGTGTGTACTCTTGGGTTGGTTAACTTTTGATCACTGTGACAAATATCTGAGATAAATCAACTTAAAAGGAAGAAATGCATTCTGGCTCACAGTTTCAGAGATTTCAGTCTATGGTCACTTGATCCAGTAGCTCTGGGCCTGTGACAACACGGTACATCATGATGGATGTACAATATTGCTTCAGACAGTATTGTTTTTCCTAATAATTATGACCAATACCTCCCATTCCCTGTCTTACCATACAGTAACAATATCAAATCTTCCAAATCTTGTATGCATTTTTTTTAAATTTACGGCCAAAATTTCTCTTTTTTTTCATTCAGTTTTTTCATTCATCCCTTTTTTATTCATTTCATTTCATTTATTTCATTTTCATTTCATTCTATTGGTGTTTAATCCTAACGTTTATTTTGTAAATCTGTGCCATTATTCCAACTAAAGAATACAAGTTTATGTACACACAACATGCATATATATGTAAAATTATGACCTGGTTTTTTGACCTTCAGATGGGAACTTAGTGATTCTAGACATAGACTGACTTACAAATTAAATTTGAATTCTTCCTTTACTTTGAAGTTTTTATATAAGCACTTGACACTACTGAATGATATTGAGATTATGCCATATAACAAAAATGGATTCATTAGGATGCATTGCATGCATCATCATTTTATTTAACTTAAGTTACACAATATGGCATTAACACATTTGGTAACAGTATTATACAATCTGATGGTATTTACTTAATCTATCTTGGTTGTTTAAATCTTAATACCATGTCATTTAAAATAAAATAAGAATATGCTCTTAATTTTAAGTTATTATGTCATATGTTATATCAGGTTGATAATAATTGCTCCACTTTGAGGAGTGGAAGTAAGTTTATATGCCTCTAAGATTTTGAGTTTTCTTCCTTTTGCACCACCTATTCAAGTTATTATATATGATAGTCAACACACTTCAACACAATTTTGAGACAGGAGAAATAATTTAGTCTCAGCCTACAGGTCCTTCAATAAATGAATTAATAAAAAAATGTGGTATATAGACACAATGGAATATTACTTAGCAATAAAAACGAATGACTTTATGACTTTGCCAGTAAATAGACGGATCTAGAAACTATTATGCTAAGTGAAGTAAGCCAATATCAAAGATCCAAAGGCTGAATGTTCTCTCTATTATGTGGATGCTCACACACAGTGAGGGAAGGGGGGAGAATAGAAGTTCAGTTGATTAGACAAGGGGAATGAAGGGAAGGGAGGGGGAATAGAATTAGAAATGATTAGAATGAATCTGACATAAATTTCCTATATTCATGCATGAATACACATTCATATACGAAATTTCACATTACGTACCACCACAAGAATGGTTCCTCAATATTTAGAAATTAATTCAGCTCAGAGAAATCATGACTCAAAAAAGAAGTCTTAAGACTCTTAAGAAGTCTTAAGAGTCATATACTTATTTTAAGTATATGAAAATGAATATATAACTTTCAAATATGCAAAATTCTGTGAAATTATGCCTAGATGGAAATTTCTAGACAGTCGATGTACATATTGGAAATTCACCACAAACTAATGGCAAGTCATATGTATCAATGTATAAAAATATATATATCACAATCAAACAGACTTTTATAAAAAGTCTTAAGTATAAAAGACTGGCTCCACATTTGACAAAAATTTGAAAGAGTCCAACACCTATTTATTATGAAATCTAAGCAAACTAGAAATGCAAGGGTCTTGGTTGACTTGGTAAAAATGTATATAAATTTAGAATAAGATCTCATGATTAGCCATATTTTATATATATTTATATGGACATGTATATTATCCACATAAGTATGAATACATCCATATACATACCTATAGAAATATTTATAGTTTACTTTTACACACATGGAATATTATAAATGAATATACTTCCCATCTCTGTCAGTTGAGAAGACTTACAAGCAACAACAATACCCCAGAAACCATGAGCATACCTAATTCCCAAAACTGCTTTCAATACTGTTCTCCAATAAAATAAACCAGGGTTCCTTTGAGAAATGGCTGATTGTGAGAAGGAGGCAAGGAATATAAAATTTGAGCTTGAAGTATGTTACACTGTGAGCAAGCAAAGGAATACTACACACATGTGCACATAATGATGTGGCCATTGCAAAGGGCCACAGACCAGAACCCAATGACCCCCCCGCCACACACACAGAAGTACTCATAGCCAAAGCTGGAAATAAAGTAGTGTTGGATTATAACCCAATGTATAAAATATATATCCATCAATCTGTACAGATATGACAGTGTTGAATAAATAAATTTGTAAGACTAGAGAGGAGATAAATCTTCCCTGTAGAAGAATTTCAGAGAATTTACATTTTTACTTGCCTTAAAGGAAGGGAAATACAGCTCCTCTCTCCCTTAGTGTGGATTATGTATCGTGACTTCCTTCCAAACAGTAAAATATGGGAAAAGATGCATAAAGGGTAATTTCACAGTGAAGCAACATTAAAAACTGTACAAAACTGTACCTGTGCCAGGTGATCAAAGTTCACATTCATAGTGATCAGCCATGTTTACAGAATGCTCCCTTGACATGGTGGTGAGAATGGCACCCTAGCACTGTCTTCTTTCTCCTGAAAACACAATCCATTGTAACCATAAAAAAAAACTTAAGACAAACTCCAATAAAGAGACACTGTTTAAGTACCTGATCAGTCCTTTTTTAAATTTTTTTATTTGTTCTAATTGGTTACTCATGACGATAGAATATATTTTGATACATTGTGTACACACATGTAGCATAACATCTCAATCCTCTGCACATGGTGCTGAGTCACTCCAGTAGTGTCACCATATATGTACGTAGGGTAATAATTTCTGTCTCATTCTACCATCCTTCCCATCCTCACAGCCCCACAGCTCCTCTCCTTCCCCTCCGCATAATCCAAAATTCCTTCATTCTTCCCTACCCACCACTCCTATGGATCAGCATCCACTTATCAAAGAAAACATTTGGCTTTTGGTTTTATGGGATTGGCTTATTTAATTTAGCATGACATTCTCTAGTTTCATCCATTCACCTCTAAATGCCATAATTTCACTCTTCTTTAAGGCTGAGTAATATTCCATTGAGTATATATACCACATTTTTTATCCATTCATCTGTTAAAAGGCATCTAAGTTGGTTCCATGGTTTAGCTATTGTGAATTGAGCTGCTATACACATTGATGTGACTCATCACTGTAGTATACTTATTTTAACTCATTTAGGTATAAATCGAGAACTGGAATAGCTGGGGCAAATGGTGGTTCCATTCCAGGTTTTCTTAGGAATCTCCATACCTAAGCAGTCCTTCTTAAAGTCATTCTGAAAGCTGGAATCTACATGAATCTATGTAAATATAGATAAAAATTTTCATTAATTACAGTGTTTCACTATCACTTCACTAAGTAAAAATGAAATTTGTTTATATGTGATATTTAATAATAATAAAAATTTCTTGCACTGTAAATGGGAACACTGTACTTTCTCAGTTTTAATTGCAAATCTAAAATTTAAAATACAAATACAAACTGTGTATATATACACTAAATATATATAAAAATTGCTTAGTGTATAAATGTATGCACTATATATAATATATGTACATATATTTACTGTTTCATTTTTACATACATACAGTATATATATATTTTTCTATTATATACTACATATTACATGTATATACAGTACATTTTGGAGACTTTATGGTAGAACTTTGAAATATACTTCACTATTATATAGAAATAGTTCAAAGCAGCAATGTGAGCCAGAGAAATTCTAATTCAAGAAGTAAGTCAAATCCTGAAGAAAAAATTAATAGAAATGTTATTTCTGAATCATTTCATCATTTGTTACTCTAAGAGTTAGGAATACATTATTTTTGAAAATGCAGTCAAATACAATGAAATGTTATGTTTTCCATTTAATTCCTACTTTTGCAGTGATCCAGTCCTGCCCTTGTTCTGTTTTTGTTCAGACCACTCTGTCACACTTTCATGCATCTATTATGTTTCCACAGCACATACAATTATACACTGAAAAATTTTTATACCACTTTGAATTACTATTTGCATTCCTTATTGGTATTGAAATCTTCAATACATTTTTGTTTTCTCCTTACCTTTGAAGTAAGTGCTCTGATGGCAGAACTGTCTCTGACCTACATCATCTTTGTGTAGATTGTGTGTGAGATTGATTACGTGAAAGGTCAGGCTGATGACTGAGGTTTAAACTTTGCTGACTGAGGTCTTAAAATCAAACGGCTTATATTTATATGTATACATATAGATAGATAGATAGAGATATGTTGATATAGTCTATTTTATTGTAACATTCATTTTTAATATTCCTATGAATAATATTTAAGGGCAAAAAGATTTTTTTTCTAATGACAATAACAAGTGGAGCTTGTTACCAATAACCTTCTTGATGCCCATGTAGAAAACTTTCAGAGTCTGGTTTTACTGCTTTCCCTGTAGGGCTTATCCCCAGATGACCTTCGCCAACCCAGCTCTTTCCCCTCTTCTTCCCTTGTATTTCCAAAACATAACCTTATAACATACTGTCAATTTAACATACTAAGATAAGGGAGAATTGTCTGAAACAGCCAGGGCCCTTCTCATCCCACCTAGAACAAAACATCCCAAGACACTTTAACCTAAGTACAAATGACCCTTAGTGTATGAAACCCAAAGTGGAGTGCCTTTTGGTATCCATCAACCAAGATGCAATGACAAGTGTATGCATACTAGACCCATCGACTTTTAGCAGTTTTCCTGAGCTGTGACAGACTGACTCACCAATCATCTCAGGATTCTGCACCCTTTCCTGCCTATTTGTGAGTAATATAGTTGCTTCAGTTGTTGACTAAATATTGTCTTCCTGTACTCATGCAAGTAGGATTGATATTGGTGCACAGTCTTACAAAGCTGTTTGGAGTCCTCCCCTGGGGTTAATAGCTGTGCACAGTGAACCTCCTTCACTTTCCTTGTCAAGATGTTGAAGATCAGGGGCAGTCCATGCTGCTCTTCCATGCTACTCTTATACTCACCAATACTCTGCTTAGTGCCTGGTATAGTGTGGCTTTCTAGATCAATACAGTACTTAATTGAAAGGATTATTGAATTATTCATACATTGTTTATACATACATGTATACACATGCGTAGTCATATATGAATGCATACATTTTGAATACATATAAAATAAAATATATTATATGCCAGAAGAAAAACTAACATGATCAGTATGGTAGAACAAAAGTAGAATTTTGTATATTAAAATCATGCTTTTTTGTAGCTGTTAGGTCTACAGTAATCAGCCAGGAAATACTTGGATCTGTTAATGTCAGTGGACTGTTTTTCTTAAGAACATGATTTCTTAACTATAAAATAATGTGCTTAGTATAGATTATACATAAGACTTCTAAGAATTATCTATCATCCATTGTCTTTAGAAAATTCTAATGTATTCTATCAAATCATACTGTTATTAGTTTTATGAACTAATTTCTTGAATTTGATAGTAACCTTGTCTCTATCACTAATGAAATAAAGCTTCTAATGCTTTAATGAAAAATGTTAACATGCTGTAAAAATATCTCATGAAAACAATATATTAGCTAAAATTTACAAATTAATTTGAAACTCTCCTATTATGAAAAGAGAATTGCTTGTGATTCAAACAAAATCATCTATAAACACTATTGGTTTTCTCCTTGCTGTGACCTACATCTTCTTATTCTAGCATGGTGCTTGTACCAGTCTTGGCACCTCATGAATAAAGAAAATTTTCCACAATTGACTTCTGTTTTTTTAAAATATAAATCTACAGAGAAAACAAGGCAAAAATGAATTCAGTAATTTTCTAATAACTTTAATACAACATTAATTTGATTAACTATGACATAATAATCTAGTGTACAGCTTAAAGTATAATTGAAGGTAGTCCTGTCCTTAAGCCATTTAGGAGATAAAGTACCAGAATTGCAGCCCACTGATCCATTCAGTAAATCATTCTTCTAAGATGGATGACTGCCACATGAAAATACGCAGAACCCCTGCCCAAAATACCAATCAAAGATCTATATTTGTATGTTTAGAAGTGCCAATTGCTATTTTAAGGTATAAACTTCAAAATTGGTAAAGGGAATTTTTGTTTGTTTGTTAGTGTTAACTGTAAATGTGTCAGATGTATCTCTTTTGATAACATGTAGACTCAGATAAAGTGATTTATTTATCACATTCATTCATCTTGCATTAAACATCAGGAGAAAATCTTTAGTATACAAACCTTAAATACTGCAAGGAGTCCTCATTACTTTACAATTAAAATAATAGCCAGCTCCCAAAGGACTGTAGCTTTTAGAAGAAGACAGTAGCCCAGTTGTGCAACTCAGTCACAGCAGCAAGGAAATGGACTGAGACAGCGTAATATTCATGCCATGTGGTGCCTGATGAAATGGACGATGAGTAATAGGGCATTTGCTGTTCACACATTTTCTCCCTTCACTGCTTCTTTTATACCAATGTTCCATAATTTAACTATTGACTTCACCTCCATCACTATTTGAAAATTAATGTTGCTAAATTTTTATTTGGAATTAAGTGGATTTCAGTAACATGAATTTCAGAAAGTTTGTTATTGTAACATCATTCACAGCCTGAGCTGACTTAAAACAGATCTTTTCTGATAAGATCTATCATTTTTATTCATTCAGACTAAGATTCTACATATTGAAGTCTTGAACAAATGTAAGTATTTTGGTATTAAAAGGTCAGGATAAGTTTCAGTGAATTTCAAGCGCTGAGTTTAAGTCTGCAAAGAATTAAAAGAAAACAAAATAGTGGAGGCTGATCATATGTAAACAAAATTTCTAAAGTACATCCTAAAAAGAAAATCTATATTATATAACTCATTAAGGAAACTTAGTTTTTTGTTTTTTTTTTTTTTTTTTTTTTTTTTTTCTTTTATTTACTTATTGATTCATTGAACACAAATGGAGTACAGCTATTGTTTCACTGGTTGTACACAAAGTAGAGTCACACCATCTGTGCATTCATGCATGTACACAGGGCAATGGTATCTGTCACACATTGTTATTAATATTAGTTTTTATTTTTTAAAATAGTAAAAAAAAAATAGCATATGCAGTAAAATTGCAAATCATTCTGATCATTTGTTGTACTTCTTCCTCCGTCTAGGTCATCAGCATAAATAGGAAAACTGTTCCCATTACTAAATCAGGGAGCTAGCTCCCTTAAGTGAAAATCTTGTTAATACAACCCAGGTTTCAGAAATAGTGCAGTCCTACTTTCCTAATGAAAAAGAAACTTCCCATGAGGGAGTGGCTACCTTTTAATCTCCAGCAGAAGCCTGTGGCTGCCTTCAGACATTGTCTAAGGAAACTCAGATTCCACTGCAGAACCACACTTGCCAGTCTTCATGGTCTTTTTTGACGACTGCTAAGTTTTAATTTCAGATGCCATATCACCCTATAGATCTACTTAGGGAACATTAATATGTATGTTCAGTTCAGTTCAACTGTAATTTTAGCTAACTGACCTAAGATATCTAAAGGATGCATGTTTCTAGGCATTTTTCAAAAGGAATGCATCACTTCCATTAGTTCCCATACTCTGTCATCTCTTTACACACTTAAAATTTTATTTATTTCATGTGAACAAAGGGGTAATCATTAATTCTCTGAAGTATTAATTGTAGGAGACCCTAATAAACACTTAGATGAATAATTGAAATCACCTATAATAAAATATAGTCAGTTATATTTCCTGGCTTTGTTGGTTCAGATGATATTGAGCTATATTCATTGACCAATGATAGGTTGCTATGTAACAAAGTCAAATAATATGTTAAAAAACAGTATTTGAATTTACTGTGTCACAAATCTGCCAAGAAAATGTCCCCAAAAGGAAACAGAAATGCCATCTATCATCTTAGGAGAAAGAGAAATCATGAACTAAGGCATAAGGTATTCAGATATCAATGTATTGCATTCTGTATTCCAGGAGAGTCTATTGAAGAGTAGAGTCATGCATAAAACTATGGCATAAAAGAAGATAAAAAACTCTGATGCAAAATTAAGTTCCATTTACAAATCTATTAATCACTTAGGATATCATGATGCTATTTAACTCCATGCCTAACATCTATTTTATTTTTCCCTAAATATCATATGGTCTATTTTAGAATTTAAAGTATATAGAAAATACCAATACAGTAAGTTGACAGTTTCAGTTATCTTTTGGTGTGTCATATACCACTCTAAAATAGAGTGGCTAAAACAGAAGTAATTATTTATTTGGTTCACAAACCTGCATTTTGTGCAGGTTTTATTGAGGATGGCTTTGTCTCTGCTCCATGTGGTGTCAATAGTTGTGGCTTATCTGGGCCTGGGTGATATCCTTCCTAGAGGACTTACTTGCACATGCCAGGGAATCTGGTGCTGGCTTTTAGCTGGAAGTTCAAGTTAGTTTGCTAACCTAGAGGCCTCAATTCTCACAATCCAAAGGCTGGTTCCTAAGAGTAAGTCTGCCAAAAGTTAAAAAGTGGAAGTCTCTGGCTTCTTAGGTCTGGATCTAGTAACTAGCACAGTCTCAATCCTGCCATATTTCATCTATCCAAATAGTTCTACTGCCTGCTGAAAGACACCATGAAATGAGCTGGCCCCACATCCAGAAGAGGGGAGTGCCAGTCTTTTATTTATCTCACCTTTACTGTACCTCCAATACTAGAAGTGTGCAGCAGTTCTTCTGTTTCAGTCGACTTAGTTATGTAAGCTGAAGATTAAAGACTATCTTGGTCAATATACTAAAGATTATATTTTTCATCTTAAAAGTATCCAAGTGGTTGGGAATGTTAGTGATAAATGTAAATAATGTTTAACCATTCTTCTTGAGGAAGAATTGATAAAAATTGCACATATTTCAGCCATACAACATCATGTACACATACCTTTTACAACAATCATCAAGGCTCAAGAAAATTTAAAATAGCACAGAACAAAAACAAGAAAGATTGACCTGTATGATTTTTTAAGTATTTAACATGGTGCCTCGGATAGAACTCAGGTCCTCACATGTGCAAGGCAAGTGCTCTAACACTAAGCCACAACCCCTGCCCAACTTGTACAATTTAAAATACATGAATTATATAGTATGTGAGTTATATTGTATTTAGTATATCTCAACAGAGTTTTAGAAAAAGCAAACAAAAACAAAAACAAAAAATCTCACATTCACTAATGTGAGTCAGACACCATGAGGTTATTTTGCAAATATTAAATCATTCAATCCTCACAGTGACTTGATGGAATATATATAATATGTATGTGTATATATATGTTTACACACATATATATCCACATCTTTTTCATATACATAATACATGTGAGACAAAGATTAAATAACTTGCTCAAGGTCACATGTTTGTACATTGAAGAGCCAGAATATAAATTTAGACAATGACACTTTGTGGTCCCTCTACTGGTGCTGTGAACACATAATTCTAATTCCATGGCTAACTATCCTTCCATGAACTTCACTGCCTAATTTTACTATTGTAGCCAGAAACTTTCTAATCAGTTAATATAATTAAACAAAATATCTCCACAAATTCAAGTGATCACAGAAGCTAATTTCCTTTGTAATACTCAAACCTCCTTCTCTAAGGATAAAGATTTTTTATTATGCCTGTAATTTTCATATTGTTTTGCCATATTATTTATTCCTCTATAAGAGGAAGATTATATCTCTTAAAAATATTCAGGTCATAGAACATTTATTTATATATGTACTTTTATATCACATAGTGCTAGACACTTGCAACATCATTGTGATGCAAATTTTAGCTGAATTTTACAATGAGTAATCAAAAAAATATATGCATTGAGTAGGATGGGAGCTGAAGTATTCTAACTATAACCTTATTTCCATTACTCTGCATTGTTTTAAGTTGTCCACATCCAAAAATTATATATTGTAACAAAGTCAAGATTACCATAAAGGTTGAAAATAGCATTATTTGAATTTATATTAGTTATATTTATGTTAATACATTCTTTATTATATTATATATTACTATTTTAGTTGTATTCAAAGATATAAATGTTATTCAATGTGTTATATAATTATTAATATAGAATATTTGTTATGAGTGAGACTAGGAGTATATGGTCCATCCTAGGAAAAAGCTTCTTCTCATCTACAGACCCGTGATACCACAAAAGTTATTTTCTTCTGAAGTATAATCATGGAACTGGCATAAAATGGATATTTTCCCTCCAAAAAAGAAAAATCAGAAAGAAAAAAGTGGCGGTGGGGCCCAGGCAAGTAAGTCCAAAAGCCAGAAGGGCAAATTCTATTAGACTTCAAGCTCTGAGAATAATCCTTTGTGACTTCGTAGTCTGTCCTGGCCCACTGCAGTCGTGGCCCCAACCTCTTAGTGGAAGGAGTTACTGTTTTCAGACCTCTACGTCTGTGTTTTGTCCATTAAAGTCATTCTTATTTTATTTCATGTCATCTCTTTTCCTTTCCATCCAAGGTGGCAGCATTTCTTTTGATAGAAAATTGCAACAGCATTTTGGGTCTTTCATGAAACTCATTGAGACCCATGCCATTAGAATTGAGGGTCCCACAGTGATCTTCCTAAATGATGCATCTCTGTTTCTGGTTTCTGCTGAGAAAGTTGAACCTATCCATAAATCATACATCTGATGTCTTTAACCAAGGATTTTGCAGCTACACACTTCTTGTTTCCTGATAACACTGCACTTGGTGGTGCTTTTCCAAATCAAGTCTCTTCTTTATTCCTTAAAAATTGAAGCCTTCATTTCTACTTCCTCTCCCTTATTATAAGCAATATCTGAACTCTATTTGCTGCTATAAAAGAATGCCACAGATTAGGTAAATTACAAACAATAGATATTTATTCATTTTGTAGTTCTGAAGGTTGAAAATTCCACAATCAAGGGGACACATCCACTAGTGGCCTTCTTGTTGCATTATAACATGACAGAAGAACAGGCAAGCACATGGGACACTGATTTAAAATCAGCAAACTAAAGTGATGCAGCCACATCAATGTTTATAAGTAGCTCAATTCACAATAGCCAAACTATGGAACCAAGACACCCTTGAATAGATGAATGGATTAAGAAAACATGGTATATATGACAATGGAATATTACTCAACCTTAAGAAAGAATGAAATTATGGCAGTTGCAAATAAATGGATGGAGCTGGAGAATATCATGCTAAGTGAAATCAGCCAATCCCCAAAATCCAAAGGCCAGAAGTTTTCTCTGATAAGCAGATGTGATCTTAGGCATATTAAATATGCTGTATTTCTAATCAAATTGTATCATTCTTGGAAGAATCAATGATATGATTTCTGATAAATGAATGTTTATCAGAATTCTAATAAATAAGTGTCTAATGTCTATCTCAGAATATATATTCAATGCATTTTCCTTGATTTTTGTCATACATCAAATATTTTAGATAGAATTTAGAAAGAAGTACTTGTGATACTCTAAATTCACTTAACAGTTTATTATTTCTTACTTGTGTGCCTATTTGAAGTAATATTTATATGCATTATTACTGCATGGTATCATCAACAATTGCAATTTTAATAGCATTAAATATGTCAATGGAATGTTTATTGGTGCTCATGATGTGCACCTAAAGTTTGATCATTTATAAAACAAATTGTCATAGAAATGAAAATTATTCAGGCACAGTGGCACATGCTTGTATTCCCAGCAATTTAGGAGGCTGAGGTAGGAGAATTGTGAGTTCAAAGTCAGCCTTAGCAACTTAGCAAAGCTCTAAGCAACATAGTGAGACCCTGTCTCTAAACATAAAAAAGGGATAGGGCTGGGGATATGGCTCAGTGTTGAGCACCCCTGGATTCAATCCCTGGTTCAAAAAAAAAAAAAAAAGGAAAAGAAAAGAGAGAAAAAAAAGAAAGAAATGAAAATTTTGGCTACACAAACACATTTGGAGATATTAACATGTGGATGTCAGATATAGCATGTAGATGAACAATAAGTAAATATCTATAACCACAAATCAACAGGCATACATTATATAACACCATCAAATGCGGAGGTTTTTCAAGTATCTATAGAATATTTAGCAAAAAAAGTACTTTATGCTGGGCTGACATAAGTACTAATATATATCAAATAATTGAAATCATGGAGATTGTATCCTTTAATCTCAGTGAAATTAACAGGAAAACAATAAAATTAAACATCTCTGTAACATCCCTGGATATTTGAAAACTAAGCAACATATTCCTGTGTAACCATTGATCAAGAAGGAACTAAATAGCCAGGTGCAGTGGCACACACCTGTAATCCCAGAGACTCGGGAGGCTGGGGCAGGAGGATCACAAGTTCAAAGCCAAGCTCAGTAACTTAGCCAGACCCTAAGCAACTCAGTGACACTCTGTCTGTAGAAAAAATCCCAGATGGGCTAGGGATGTGGCTCAGTGGTTAAGCACCCTTGGTTTCAATCCCTGGTATCAAAAAGAAAAAAGGAAATAAAGTTTTTTAAGTATTTTGTGCTGGAAAAGAGTGGAACTTTTTAAACTTATTATTATTAATCTGGTAAAGTAGTACTATAGAAAACATTGCATTAAATCATGTATTTTATAAAAGAATGAGGTTACAAGATTAATGTTTGGTCTTTTCTCCTGATAATAGATATGAAGAAAAGAAAACAAAATGCATACAAAATAGAAAGGAAGGATTATTAAAGCTCAGAGCAGAAGTCAAGGATAGAGAAACCTCCTGTACATTAGAAAAAAAATCAAAAGGTCAATCCACTGGAAATAGAACAATAAGATAAACCTCTTGATATCAGCAATTGGTAAAAGATATCACTACAGATCTTACAGTGAAAAAATAGAAAGAAGATGTTATAAATCTGTGCTTGTATCAATGATGCAGACATATTGGATGAATTCCTAGAGTAGTATAATAAATTGAAAAAGACAATTTGATTAACTTTTCCTTGTTAAAAAAATGTTGCCTCCAGAATTAAAAGCACTCTCTTACCACCAACCTTCTTCCCAAATAATCCTTCACAGTTATATTCTTGAGTGAATATTTTTCCAAAAACTTAGGCAAGAAATCTTTTTGCAGCCTTTCATAGAAGAGGGGAAGGAGAATCATTTTTAGTCAACTTGTCTCTTCAACCAATTCTCACATGAATTGTAGGGGAAATACTTTTGAGCATTATATCTCATAAACTGTTATAAAGCTCCTAAAATATTAGTAAATCAAATCGAGTTATACATAAAAGGGATAATATTATGACAAAGCATGATTAATTCTAGAAATCCAGGGACCCAGGAGAAAGTCATAAATTTTAAAAATCTATCAATGTAATTCACTGAAACAATGAATTAAAAAGCAAAATTCACATAACCACCCCAATAGTTACAGTGCATGGCGAGCACTGTTTGAATTAAAATAGCCATTCTTTTTTTGTTGTTCTTTTTGAATATACATGTCAGTAGAGTGTATTTTGATATTATATATACATGCAGTATAACTTACTCTAATTGGAATCACATTTTTGTGTTTTGGAGTTTCACTGGTTGTTCATTCATATATGAGCATAGGAAAGTTATGTCTGATTTCTTCTACTATCTTTCCTATTCCCACAAAATCTTAGCCAAACAATAATAACAGAAGACTTTTTCAAATCAATGATGTGAAAAAATAGATTGACTATGAATAACATTGTGTTTAATGGTGAGTTGAATATTTTACTCCCATGATCAAGAAAAATGCATTCCAATATTATCAACAAACCTATGAATATGTATGATTTAAATTAAAAAAAATCTGCATTATTTTCTATAACAACGAAAGATAATTACATATCTTAAGTAAATGGATAAATACACTACAAAGGTTAATTAAAATATTTAAAAGTGTTAAGGTATCTATGCTGTTCAAATTATTGCCAAAACTTACTGTGATATTACAGTAGCAAAGATAGTGTGATATTGGTGTGTGGGTGAGCAAAAGTCTAATGCAAAGAATCCAGAATCCAGAAAGAGATCCCTTTGTATACTCACTGCTATACTCACTGCTATTGTCTGAACGTGCCCTGGCAATGAAGTTGTGTTACAATATGATCATGAACATGAAAGTGTTAAAAGATGGAGCTTTAAGGATAAAATCATGAAAGTAGACCTTCATGGATGGGAATAGGGCCCTAATAAAAAAGCTTGCAGGAGTGGGTTAGAACTCTTTGGCTCTTCTTCCATGTGAGGACACAAGACAGTGAACCTGCTTGTGTCCTCATCTTGAACTTCCTAGTCTCCAGAACTATGAGGAAGTAAAATTCAATTATTTATAAATTAGTTTGTCTTTGGTATCTTGTTACAGCAATACAAACAAACTAACATATTCACTTATTTGAACCAACAGTGACACTATAATTTAGTGGAAATAGAGAATGTTATGGTTTGAAAATGAGAATGTCCCCTGTATTAATACAAAAATTTTCAGAAGCAAATGATTAGATTATGAAAGCTATAACTAGTGGATTGATTCATTTGATGTATTAAACATTTGAAAGGACCAACTGGGTAGTAACAATAGGCAGGTGGAACAAGGCTGAAGAAGTTGAGTTACTGGGGATGTGCTCTTGGGGATTGCATCTTGTCCACCTAGCTGCTCCCTCTCTCTTTCTGCTTCCTGGTCACCATGATGTGAGCAGCTTTACCACCATGCCCTTCCCACATGATATTCTACCTCACCTTCAGCCCAGAGCAATGGAGTTGGCTGACATTGGCCAGATCTTCTGAAACTGAGTCGAAATAAACTTTTTCTGCTTGAAGTTTTTATCATCAGATATTTTGTTCTTCTCAGGTATTTTGTTCACGGGCAAAGGAAACCTGACTATCACACATGGTAAAAACAATAAATGTCACTCGAAAAATTTTTCCATTAAAAATTATCTGCATTTTGAGCTGGGGATACAGCTCAGTTGGTAGAGTGCTTGCCTAGCAAGCACAAGACCCTGGGTTCAATCCCCAGCACCGCAAAAAAAAAAAAAGAAAAGAAAAAAATTATCTGCATTTCATAACTTAAAGAAATTAGTTAGAGATAAAAGATGAAACTAAACAGAAAATGTAAAGTAGATAAAATTCATAAGAAAATTCATGATCATCAGATTGTCAAATTTGAGCTTATTTACTTAGATTTTTTATTAGTATTATTTTAATAATACACATTTATGGGGTGCAGTGTAACTATTTGATACGAGCATGCAACATGTAATGATCAAATAGGGAATTTATCATTTCTAGCTCCTGTAACATTTTTGTAAACTTTTTATTAGCACATAATAATTGTACTTATTTATGGGTTAGTGTCATATTTCAATGCATGTATAGAATATGCAGTGATCAAATCAGGATGGTGAACACTTCTACATCTTACCATTACTTTAGGCTTAGATGCTTTTTCCTGATGTCTTCAAGTTACTTATAAAATATGTAGCAGCTTATTGTGAACTACAGTCACTCAAATGTACTGTGGAATACTGGATCTTACTGCTTCTGTCTGGTTTGGTGCCCATTAACTAACTTCCCAACATTCATCCTAGCCCCACAACTTTTTACAACCTCTAGTAATCATTCTTTTAGACTCAAATACATTTTATTTGCCTTCCTCATATGAGAAAAAAATGTAGTATTTTTCTGTTTGACTTAATGACATCCAATTCCATCCACTTTGATGAAAATGATAGGATATCATTCTTTTTTATGACTGAATAGTTTTTTTAATGAGGACATAAAATTATTTTTAATCAGAATCATTTAGATATCTTGATAAAATGGACTTCATCAAAGTTCTGAATTTCTGTTCATTCAGGGATACCATGAAGAAATTGAAAAGGCTATCCAAGACATTCAAAAGACATATATCCTGATTTATTTTAAAAATTGAGTAAACGACATTGTCATTTCAAAACACAGGTTATCCAATGAACAAGGTTTCTTTAACTAATTATAAACAGAGAAATGCAAATTAAAATCTCAGTGTGTTATACTTAACTGCCAGAAGAGTCAAAACACAATAAAATAAAGTACTAAGTGTTATGTAGGACATGTATTTGAAAATACCTGATACAGCTGATGAATAGTTGAGTTATCATAACTATGGTTGAGTTTTGTAATATATGCATCTATCCAATGACAAGCAATTTCATTTCAATGTATATAACCAAGGGAAATTTGTAATTATAGTTGAGACAGGAAATACTAAAGCATGTTCATAGCAGCTTTATTGATAAAAGTCCTAAACTCATAACAATGCAAATATTCATCAATAGTGTTAAAAATAAATAAACTTTAGTAAGTTTATGCAATGGAATACTACAAAGTAGTGAGATTAAGAAGTTAATGTTCCCTGCATGAACAAAGAAGAAACTCACAAACTTAATATTGAATTAAATGAGCTGAAATAAAAAGAGTACATTTTGTAAGATACTATTTATATAAAATTTGCCAGGTAGATAAGTTGATAGAAATAGAAGTCAGAAACATGATCTCCTTTGAGGTTATTTTCCAGTTGTTCTCTATTTTCATCTAGGTTATAAAAGTAAATAAAGACAAAAAATATAATGGGAGTGCACTTTATAAGAATGTTATCTTTCAACAACAGAGCAAAATATTAATTGCTCTTTGGCTGCATATGCACACACACACATACACAAAGAAAATTTTTGCAGTAACTGTAACCTTTTGATTAATTTATTAACATCTTTCCCAGAATGCTCAAGTTGCAGGGTATGTGTGGAGAGATGAGGCAGCTGGAAGTGGTGGCAGTTCCTTTGTAAGCCTTGTAGATCCTCAAAGAGTCCTGCTGCTTTTGTTATTTCTCCTGGATTGTGTATTATTTTTCGGTAATACGTGCCATTGTCTCATTCTTTAGTTTTTTTTATGCCTGTTTTTAGTTTTTAAAAGGAAATTATTTGTGCCCATAAAAAAAAAAAAAAAGAATTTTGGGTAAAATCCTGATGTGACTAGAAAAAAAAATGGGAAAGCTATCAGGCAGGTACACTTTTACCTAATTGTAACAACTGGATTTTATATAAGGAGTGTAGTGTGCACAACTTTATATTTAATTTTAAAATACCTCTATCATTGTTTAATGCAAAACTATTTCTATTTAAATTTAAAAATAAGATGCAGATATATTAGAGATTATCATTAAATCATTCATTTACTATAGTATCTTGTGGATGATCTTATTTTATACCAATTTTATTTGTTATAACTTGTTTGAAGTGTCATTCATTTAATTTAAAAGTATACTGTGTGAGTGAAAAGCTATTCTGCAACTCTTTAATATAATCATAAATGTTACTGGGCTGTGTTCAGTTCTCTAGATGTCCAATTATCTTACATCCTGATTTCTGATGTTTTTATGCTCCTTTTAACTTACTGAGTAATGTTTGTAAAAATCTGACATTCTGATTAAAAGAATCTATCAATTTTCTCCTTTCAGATAATTTATTTGTGCCTTATGTATATGCAGGCTATATAATTGGTTTAATAAAATTTATAACAGTGTAATTAATACATTGAACACAATAATTTTTTTAAATTTATAGTAACTAGTATTGCCTTTAAATCTACTTTTCCTGACATCCCTGTATCTGCAACAGTTGTCTCCTTATTTAATTTTAGTATGGCAAAGATTTTTACCTATCACTTTACTTGCATTTGCTAGGAAACCCATAGCTTGATTTTGTTTTCTATTTCCCTTGACTTTTTAAGTTGATTCTTAAATAATTCAATTAGTGAAAATACAGTTTAATAAAAAAATCAAAGGCATGTGAAGAATTATAATAAATGAATATATACAACATATCCATCAGAAAGATTATATAACTTACAGTTTAGGTTATAAGTATCCTTAAATTGAGAACTTGCTACTTGAGTGGCTAGCTAATAACAAATGGACTTCTAGATTTACTTTCTAAATTATCAGAACTATACTTTGCATAGTTTATAACAAATGAAGAATGGATGATGTAAACATTAGCATAAAATTAATGTCATTTTCCCCTGTAAGTGAAAATATTTCTTTTCTAAAACACCGTTTCTTCTCTTTCTTACAAATGAACATGCATGTTCTAACATATTGATCTTTTCTGAAAATAATTTTGAGACTAGACTAAAGGTGGCTAAAGATGGAATTTTAGAAAAAGAGATGGGGGGCAGAGAGAAAGAAAGAAATACCTCTTAATATCTTCTTAATACCTTCAACAGTTCCAAAATGAATACTTACCCTTCAAGATGGAGAAGACAATATCTGGTTCATTAAACATATCATTAAGCTGTCCAGAGTAAATAGAAATGTTTCCTTTACATATTATAGGTTACTAAATGCATCATGACCTGAGGAAGCCAAATGTTAATCCAGAGAAAATCAAGCATCATAAGGAAAATATGGATTTTACAGAGGGTTCATTTTCCATTTCAACATTTACTTGTTGAAAGAAGAATAAAAGACATTCCAATATTTTGTTTATCATCTTTGTACTTAATTTTGCCCAGTGAATACAAGCAAAAAGAAAGAGAAGGACTCAGAATAACCTTTAGCCCAGGAACAATGTATTTATGCTGGTTTTCCTCATGCTGGTTTTCTTCTTCTCGCATACAGTCTTCCCAGGATTCACAAAAGACCACATAATTCTGGAGTAAAGAATGCCAATCATTACATGGAATTACTTTCAAATAGATGATGAAAAAAAAATATTGAATAGAATAGATTTTTTCCAACTAGATTAGCTTACACCTTTACATTTGATAAAAAGAGTTTTCAAAAAGGAGTTTTCAACTCATAATATTATGCAGTTTATGATCATCATGCTGACATCATCATAAATGAATAACCACTGCAAGTTGTAAATTAGAAGGCCAGGAAATACCTCCTTAGTGGTTTTACTGTGTTTGAAATGCAATAACTGGCCTGGGGATTACAAGGATAATTTTTTTGTTTTGTGTGTAATTTCCTTCCCTAACATCTGAGACTTGTCAGTTGTGTAGTACCTATTTGTGTATACGTCTTACATGTAATAGATACACGTGAGAACAGTCATGGATAAGCCAGGGATGACTGACATAGTTGTTTCTCATCAGTGTTATCATGAACAGAAAGATAAAATTGGAACAAAGATAATCAGCATGGTTTGAGAAGTTCATATTAAATCATATTGAAAAGATAATAAAAGATTCATATTATAAAATATTTCATTAAAACTGATAAATTAATTGTTATTTGATAATTTTTGGTTAGTCATTAGGTATAGAAGTTGATTTGCTATTGATTATAATAACATTATAAATCAAGTGTGTGTAATTAATATGACCACATGATGAGGGGTGAAAACATAGCTCTCTGAATCTGTATATATGCATATTTGTTAGTGTGCATACTGAGATTAAAGAACAGGGACTTAAGTCTTAATAACATAAGATACAATTCAAGTGTAACTTAAAAATACTGAAGAATTGCTATGATAGGATTCCTTATTTTTTTCTGCTTCACTTGGGAAAATAAAGTAGTTAAAACCTGGGAGATACTCTCTGATATTCCCAATTTCAGGGAATTATCACAAAACTTGAGGAATATTTTCAAGACCTCTGAAATTCAAAGTGGATTCACATATCTGTTATAATCCCTTCTTGGATAAGTGTTTAGTATGATTTTGTATTAGTCTATTTTTTCATGACTATATCAAAATTCTTGAAGCTGGGTACATTTATAAACAAAAGAAGTTTATTTAGCCCACTCTTATGGAGGTCCAAGAGTATGGTATCAGCACCAACTTGGACCTGGTGAAGGCCTCATGGGAAAAGTTTTCATTATAGTGGGAATATGTGCAAGAGAGATGTCACATCATGAGACAGGAAGTCAAAGCACAACTGAGGGCTCAGCTTTCACTTTTATAACCACTCACTCTTTTGAGAACTAATTCAGGGTCCCGCAAGTACCTTCTTAATCTCTTGTGAGAGATTAAGGGTGACAACTTCAATGTCCTAAGGAACTCAATAGATCCACTTCTCCTTTTTTTGTTTTGTTATTACCTGGGGCCCTATTTGTTAGTTTTGATTTTGAGAGAGGGTCTCACTAAGATACCTAGGGCCTCACTAAATTACTGAGGTTGGCTTGGAACTTGCAATCCTCCTGCCTCAGCCTCTCAAGCTGCTGGGATTATAGGCATGGGCCACCACACTTTGTTTATGACCACTTCTAAAAAACCCCACAAACTCTTCATTGCCATATGATGAACCAAACTTCCAACACACAAATCTATCAGGGACAAGTCATATTCAAACTACATCACATGTCTGTGTGTGTTTGTGTGGGTGTGTGTGTATAATTTTATCCGTCATGTTGCAGAAGCAGTGAATTATCAAGATAGAAAGATAAAATATATTTTGAAATCAAAATATTGTGAATAATTGCTTAGTATAATGACTTGCTTAGGACCCATTTGGTAATTTTTAAACTGTATATCTATCATCTGTCACCTACATCAGCTTTTATAATTTATTAATTATCAAATTATCATAAATTCTCTTGCTTTTGGTTTCTGCTTTTTTAGTGATTTATATTTTGTCATTTACTAACATCCCTTCTAGTAACTCTGTTCCTGAAAATCATTTTTATTGAGTGAGATTTAACCTGCTTAACATGTTTTGCAACATGTTTAATTGACAAAAAGTTTTAAAAATAATCTAATATTTATTTGTTGTCTTCACATATTTATAAGTAAAAGTAATTCATCAGAAAACTGTAGAGAATCTTACAAACACCACACACACATGATCTTTAACTTACACTTAAGTCCCAATAAGATCATTGTAAATAAAAATATCATAAATTGAAAATGGGTTTAATTCAATGAACAGTTAAACACCATAGCTTAGGAACATGGAATACTGAAGAATGTGGACTGTTTTCTATCATTATCGTATGAGTGATTGGGTGCTGCCACTCACTGTTACTACCCAAATTTATGCAGCACAGTGCCAGCTTGGCAAAGGTTCAAAATGAAAACTTTTGACATAGTTTCTACTGAATCGTATCACTTTTGCATCATATCAAAGTTGAAAAACCAGGAATTGAATTATAACAATTTGGAAACCATATATATATATATATATATCAGTTCTTTTCAATAACAAAAAGTATAATCAATAATCAAATGGGATGGTACATTAGTTTTGTATTACTGTCATATTTAATCAGCACAAATTTAGCAGCTTGGAACATATTTATTATTCCATAGTTCTGTAAGTTCAAGGTCCAGGCAGATCATGGCTCAGTTGGTAGTGCTATGTTCTGTTTGGCAAAAGACCAAAATCAAGGAGCTTCTGATAATTGTTTCTTTCTGGTAGATCTGAGATGAATCCACTTGCAAGTTCTTCCAGGGTGTGGACACAATTCATTCCCAGTATTGCTACAGAACTGGGATCCTCTTTGCTTATTAAAATTGGTAGAGATCATTCTCAGTTTCAAGAAGCCATTTGCATTTCATGGTTCATGTTACTCTTTCTCTAGTTTCAGTGATAACAATGATAGGTCAATACCTCTGCATGCTTTGAATTTGCCTCCTCTTCCTCATATCTCCTCTGAATTATTCTTCTTTTGCATCTGCCTTTTCTGCTAAGTGCATCCATGATTCCATTGAGCACAACTGGATGATTTAGCATAATCTCTCCAAGTTTGAGGTCAGCTGATTAGTAATGATAATGATGTCTACAAAGATATTTCATAGACAGCTGGTGGAATAACCAGGAAATGAGAATTCTGAAAGTGGAAAACATCTTAAGAATTCTTCAAAACACAAATGGAAAATCTTTCAATTGCATTCACTTTGAAAATGTAAATGAACAATGTAGTAAGTAACTCTTTTATGAATACAAAGGAAATCGATAGGCTGATTATGCTAGTAGTCAAAAGATTTGTGCAAGTGAATTCAGTATTGTGGTGATATACTTGTGGATGCAGATAGATATTTTGACTTTAGTTACAGCATGTGATAACTAAATAGTTACATTTTACAGAGATCAAGCTCCATTTACTGCATTGAAGTAATGAAGCAATTTGCAATAAAATTTAAATTCCCATATTCTGACTATATTCCCATAGAGAAATGACATTATTTGGGGGGGCTTATTTTATAAAATATGAAGATATTACTAGCCTTTTTGTAATGATTTCAATATTTAATTAGTACCATCAGTGAAATCCACCCTCTATCTTGTTTCCTTGAAATAAATCTGGACTTGAATGATTAATTTTTTTCCAAGCTCATACATTGAGCCAATGAATGAAGAAAAGGAGATAGGTGTTATGTCTGCCTCCTTCTTATTTCTTCAGTTTAAGCACATAACTTTGTTTTGGAAAATTATGTTCTTATTTTCTTTCATTAATACAGCTCTCAAGTACTATGTAGATAATTCAAGATGTCAATAAGGTAAAAATGTCAGAGTATTAATAATTCAAACAAAATATTTTTTAAAGCCCAATAATCACCATGATAACAGGAATATCTATTCACAATGAATCTAATTTGTGTATGATACTATTTATGACCCTAATGATCATACGTGAAATGTTGTTTGTATACTTTCAACACTAAGAATATAGGTAGAGGAAGGCAACACACACATAAAATAATTTTAAATAGTTGAGGAAGTAGTTTAGTGTCAACAGAGTGTTAAGTATGGTGACTCAGAGGGAGTGGTTATATCTCACAATATGTTTAGCAAATGTTTCTCAAAGAGTAATTCCAGAGCATCAGTATCATCTGGGAACTGTTTAGACAGGTCAGTCACCGAGCCAGGGGATGCAGCTCAGTATATGCACTTTCGTAACTTGTGTGCAGTCCTGTATTTGAATCCTAGCACACAAGAAAAAAACAGAGAAAGAGGGGAAGGACAGAAGAGAGAGACAGAAACGAAGGAAAGACACCTGGGTGGGAATCAGGACCTCTGAGAGGAAGAAGAGCCATCTGTGTTTTTACAAGGCCTTTAGGTTACTCTGAGATAGCTAATATTTGAGAGGAACACTGAAGTAATAATGGACAGTGAAAAACTAATTTTTGAATGTCTTGAAAGTCATCTGAAAGAATTTAGACTTGATTTTTAAGATGTAGAGAAGTTTAACTTAATTTTTGAGTTGGAGATTTTTAAGGATAGTTTTGTATGATGAATAATTTGGGGGAGATATTAAGAACAGATTAAGTACATACATATTCAAATAGATTTATTTTTAGTTTTAAGAGAGAAAAAAATGAAGATAATAAGTACAAAAGAAAGTTGACTTGAGAGTACTCCATTTGAGAATGCAGAGTTCATTCAAAGCAGGTATTATGGAATGAATAGCAGAAACTGTGTATGGGGTGATGATGAGAGAGCAAGAAGATAAGCTGTGTATTCCACCTCACCATGCAGGAACTTACTACTCATGAAACCTCTGGTCTTCTCTGTCAAGATAATCAAGAAGACATAGTTATGTATTATTTAAGATTAGTTCATTATGCAAAATAAAAGAAATGATTGTCTATTTTAACTCTGAAAGCTTCAGTATATCAAAATATACCCTTTCCTCTTTCTTTATGGGAGTCACAATTATTTACATAAGGATTTACAAAAAAATCTCATTAAAATAGCCTAGGTTATTTATCATTAAATAAATATTTCTGTGAAATATTTTAAGTGATTTTTTTTAATCTTTTTTCTTATGAATTTTTATATTGTCAGGATTTTAAAATACTTACACAAATTAGTAAAAAGTGATAAATCTAACTCATTATAGTCATTAATCATATATATTTTTTTTCTTTTTTGAGATAGAGTGTTGTTAGATTACCCAGATTGCTCTAAAACTTGTGATCCTCCTGCCTCAGCCTCTTGAATACCTGTAATTGCAAACATCCAACACCATACCTGGTTTTATGAAAAATTTTTATGTAAGTTCAATTTATTATCGAAGTATTCAATATTGTAAATATAGTATCCAAAAGATTAGATATTTTCTTTGAACTTTCTGAAACATTTTTGGAAGTTCAAAAGAATATTCTCTGAGATTTTATTTGATTATTTTTTATTGAGAGGCAATCGAAGGACAGACAATAAGAAAGCAAAACTTATTAAGCATGTTACTGTCTCAAGATTTTGGTGCCAGTATTTGCTTTTGTGTTTAGAGTAAAGCTGGTGCAAACAAGCTGGCAAGAACTGATTTGAGGTAGATTTTATATGTAAATGATAACATCTGTGCCAAGTAAAGCAGAATGGAATTAAAGGACACTGCTTTAAAGATGTCTTCCAATTTGTTCAAACAAAAAGGGTTCTGAAGTAGGAATATAAAACAACATGTGAAAAGGGACTAATACAAAACATCAAGTGTTGAGAAGTAATTAGTGAAAGCATATAAAAGTATTCTGTACCATTGGGACATAACAATAACTAAAATTTATTGCATGATTCAACACAACTGTTATCAGGAAAAGTGTTAAATCTTTAACACATTTTAGCTCATTTTATTTTTATTATAATCCCAGAAGGAGGACACTTTTATATCTGCATTTGACAAATAAGGAATTGAAGACACTGAAAGGTCAGGCAACTGATCTAAGGTCACACAGCTAAAAGATGGAGCCAATTAGAATGTCTATTATCAAGAATACAAGCAACAATAGGTGTTGGTGAGCATGTGGGGAAAAAGGTACACTCATACCTTGTGGGGTTGCAAATTAGTGCAGCCACTCTGGAAAGCAGTGTGGAGATTCCTCAGATAATTTGGAATGAATCCACCATTTGACCCAGCTATTCCATTCCTTGACCTATACCCAAAGGACTTAAAATCAGCATACTACAGTGACGCAGTCACATCAATGTTTATAGCAGCCCAATTCATTATAACTAGATTGTGGAAGCAACCTAGAAGGCCTTCAGTAGATGAATGGATAAAGAAACTATGGTATATATACACAATGGAATATTATTCAGTCATAAAGAATAATAAAATTATGACATTTGCAGGTAAATGGATGGAACTGGAGAAAATCATATTAAGTGAAATAAGCCAATCCCAAAAAACCAAAGGCCGAATGGTCTCTCTGATGAATGATGATGCATAATGCGGGGTGGAAGGGAGGCAAGAATGGAGGAAGG
>JAJEJO010053575.1:56018-87630 GCA_020662805.1 Glaucomys volans
AGATGCCCTTCAGTAGATGAATGGATAAAGAAACTATGGTATATATAAACAATGGAATATTATTCAGTCATAAAGAATAATAAAATTATGACATTTGCAGGTAAATGGATGGAACTGGAGAAAATCATATTAAGTGAAATAAGCCAATCCCAAAAAACCAAAGGCCGAATGGTCTCTCTGATGAATGATGATGCATAATGCGGGGTGGAAGGGAGGCAAGAATGGAGGAAGGATAGATAGCATAGAAGGAAGGGAGGGGTGGGGTCGGGGTGGGGGGTAAGAATAATAACGGAATGAGACAGACATCATTACCCTGTGTACATGTATGAATACACAGATGGTGTGACTCTACTTTGTGTACAACCAGAGAAACAATAGCTGTACTTCATTTGCATTCAGTGGATTAAAATTAAATGATTAAAAAGAATACTAAAATAAAATAAATAAAGCATTCATATATTCAGTATTAAATAGCATTATTTAAAAAATTATCAGATACATTTTCTGATCTTCCTCTTTTCTTTTTGGACTTCATAATGTTGACATAACACTAACAGGGAAAACATTTGGCCTTTGGTTTTTTGGGATTGGCTTATTTCACTCATCAAGATATTCTCCAATTCTATCCATTTATCTGCAAAAGCCATAATATTATTCTTCTTTATGGCTGAATAGTATTCCTTTGTGTATATATACCACAGTTTCTTTATCCATTCATCTGCTGAAGGGCATCTAGGTTGGTTCCACAGTCTAGATATTATGAATTGAGCTGCTATAAACATTAATGTGGCTGTGTTACTAGAGTATGCTAATGTTAAGTCCTTTAGGTATAAACTGTAGAGTGGGATATCTGGGTCAAAAGGTGGGTCTATTCCAAGTTTTTTGAGGAGGTTCCAAACTGCTTTCCAGAGTGGCTGCACCAATTTGCAACTCCACCAGTAATGTAAAAGTGTGCTTTGTTCCCTAGAGCCACATCAACATTTGTGTTTTTATTATTGTTTGTGTTCTTGGTAATAGCCATTCTAATTGGAGTAAGATGAGAGTTGTTTAAATTTGTGTTTGTCTAATTACTGGAGATGTTGAACACTTATTCATATATTTATTAATCTTATGTACATCTTCTGTAAAGTGTGTGTTCATATCCTTGACGCATTTATTGATTGGGCTCTTTGTATTTTTAGTGTAAAGTTTTGTAAGTTCTTTATAAATTTTGGAAAGGCGGAACGTTTTCTCTGATAAGTGGATGATGCTATGTAATGGGGATGCCAGGGAGCGGGGGTGGGGGGGGGTGGGGGGGTGTGGAGGATGAGAGAAGAATGGAGGAACTTTAGATTATGAAGAGGGAAATGAGAGGGGGAAGGGATGGGGGTATGAAAATGGTAGAATGAGACAGACATCATTACCCTATGTACATGTATGATTACATGAATGGTGTGAATCTACATCATGCACAACCATAGAAATGAAAAGTTGTACCCCGTTGGTGTACAATTAATCAAAATGAAGTCTGTAAGAGTTAAAAAAATTAATTAATTAATAAAAAATAGCACTAACATACTGACTTAGAAACCCATATAACTTCAGAATATTTTTGGTAAGAATGAAACAGATTCTTATTGGAATCAAAAAAGAAAATAATGTCTATTTCAAAAAGCATGAGGCCTCTTAGAAAATAGTTCTCTATAGAAATTTTTTTAAATATTCTCAATTTGTCTTTGAGATGTTGTTAATTTTTGTCTTAAAATTGCTTTGACAGTTGAATACTCACTGAATATAATTCATAATATTACATCCAGATAAGACAGGATGAGACCCTTACCAATAGATTAATGAGAAATTATATGGTGTATTTATTTCAGAAAGTTTTAATAGAAAAAATCAAATGCTACATTGGCACCCACCAGAGAAAGTCACATTTTAAAAAGAAGTTCTATAAACTTCTAGTACAAGCACACATTAAATATTATTTTGTTTAAAACAAATGACCTAAATGCTCATTTGGTAACAAATAGCCACACATACGCTTGTGGACCAAGTGTCCTTTGTAAAAATGTACCACCAATATTCAGCATTAACTTTGTAAATGCATAAATATTTTTTTCAGAAGTATGCTAATTTAAAAAACCAAACAGTTATCTAAACACAAGATGATATATTTTAATGTTAATAAGAGCTGCTTAAAATTGTTTTCCTTAGAATAATATTTTCTTTGACTTGTCTCAAACTACATAAAATAAACAACTTAGGTGTGAAAATTATCATGGATACTCAGTCATTATACATTTCTGATTTTACAAGGACAAATTCCTTTAAACACTGACAGTCATGTTAAAATATTTTATAGTTGAAGAAAATAAGGAGATTGAATGCCAGTTTGTTTCTGTCTAAAGGATAGTCTCAGAGATATAATAGCTTTATTTTACTTAGCTGCCTTTTATTGCTCAACTTTATAGGATATTTAAATCATTTTGTAGGCCTCTGTCTACCTATTAGAAATAGTCAGTCTGAGGAACAGGGAGGTAGAGCACGTGATTTTGAGAGGTATTTCTGAATAAGTGATCCATAGTAGCCAATTGACATACTTGATTCAATCTCTCTTAAAGCTATTATTTCTTGGGAAGGGTGATTTGCTGTTAAAATGGGGAATTGATGCTCACTACTACAGTTAAAATGGTCCACCCCTCAAGGCTCTTATGGAAAATAGCTAAAGAATATAGTGAGTTTAAACTGGTTCTTGTTTCCATTGGAGTTATAACATTTATGTGCTTTTATTGATCTCAGGCTTTTGAAGTAAATCTTGTAACAGAACTGTATGGTTGACTGATTTATGCCCGTAGTCTTTAAATAGTGTGACAGTCTCTAGGGAATGTTTACCCTGGAATCTAATAATAGTATTCTACCTAATTTTTAAATTTCAAAGTCTTGATTTTATTTAGAAACATTTTCCCTAAAACTATTGAACTCCCCTATTTTCTTCATGATTTGCTTCAATCCATTTATTTACCAGACATAATCTGAACATTTCTTATGGAGTAGACATATTCTCCTGCTTCTCAGGGCTCCTCTGTTATTTTTTATGGTTCTTTTTCAGTTATGCATGACATTAGGATTCATTTTGACATAGTTATAAAAGCATGGAATATAATTTGATCTAATTCAGTCCCTTGTTCTCCCCTTTCCCTCCCTTTCACCCCTCACCTGTTCCCTTTCCTCTCTTTTCGGATCGTCTTTATTTATTTATAGGGTTTTAAAACTAGTATCTTGTGGATATACATAATAGTGTGATTCACTGCAGTGTATTCATATATGTACTTTGGAAAGTTCAGTCAGATTCATTCAACTGTTCTTCCATTATGCCATTCCCTCCTCCCTCTCCCTCAAACCTCTTCCTTACCTGTACACTGATTTCCCTTCTACTCTGATGGAATCATTCTCCTGCCAACACTTTCCTTTTTTTCTTATTTTGGACTAGCTTCCACATATTGGAAAAAACATTCAACCTTTGATTTTGTGAATCTGGCTTATTTCTCTTAGTACAATAGTCTCCGGTTCTAACTAATTATTTGCACATGCCCTAAATTCATCCTTCTTTACAACTATTACTCCATTGTTTATATAGACAACATTTTCTTTATACATTCATCTGTTGAAGGCATCTAAATCTGTGCCATAGCTTGGCTATTATGAATTGTGTTGCTATAAACATTGAGGTGGCTGCATTCCTATAGTATGCTGATCTTAAATTATTTGAGTACATTCCAAGGAGTGAGATAGCTTGATCAAATGACGGTTTCATTCCTAGCTTTTTGAGGAATCTCAATAATTACTTTCCAGAGTGGTTTTTAATTTTCAGTCCCACCAACAATGCATCAGTGGACCTTTCTCCCCACATCCACACCAACACAAACTATTGTTTGCATTCTTAATAATTGACATTCTGAGTGAGTGAAATGAATTATCAATGTAATTTTGATCTATATTTCCCTAATTGCTAGAGACATTGAACATTTTTCACATATTTGGGGGTCATTTGTTTCTTTCTTTGAGAAGGATCTTTAGTTCTTTTGCTCTGTCTTCATGTTCTTGTTTCCTTTGCTCTGCAGAAGTTGTTTAATTTGATGCCATCCCAATGATTGATTTTGGGTTTTATTTTGTGCATTTTAGAGGTCTTATTAAAGAAATTGAATTCTGTGCCAGCATGTTGGAGTGCTGGACCTATGTTTTCTTCTAGCAGTTAAAGTTCCTGGTCTAATTCCTGGGTCTTTGATCCACTTTGATTTGACTTTTGTGCAGGGTGAGGGATAAGAGCCAATTTTCATTCTTCTACACATGGATGTCCAGTTTTCCCAGCACCATTTGTTAAAAGGCTATCTTCTCCAAAGTATTTCCTGGCACCTTCATCTAGTAACCAAAAACTGCATTTATGTGGGTTTGTCTCAGCATTGTCTATTCTGTTTCATCGATCTGTCTATTTTAGTGTCAATGCTGTGCTGTTTTTGTTACTATGACTCTGTAGTAGAATTCGAGATCTGGTACTGTGATGACTCCAGCATTGCTCTCTTTGTTCAGCATTGCTTTGCCTATTCTGGTTCTCTTATTTTTCCAATTAAATTTTAGAACTGTTAACTCTAGTTCCATAGAAAATGCCATTGCTATTTGATGGAGATTACATTGAATCTGCATACCACTTTTGGTAGTATAGACATTTTGACGTAGGTCTTCCTATCCAAGAACTTGGGAGATCTTACCATTTCTGAGGTTTTCTTCAATTTATTTCTTCATTGTTTTATTGATTTCATTGGAGAGGTTCGTCCTTTCCTTCATTAGAGTAATTCTCAAGTATTTGTTTTTGAGGTTATTGTGAATAGGATAGCTTTCCTTATTTCTTTTTCAGCAGACTCATTATTGGAGTGTAGGAAAGTGATTGATTTATGTATGATGGTCTTGTATCCTCCTACTTACTTAATTTGTTTATCACTTTTAGAAGTCTTCTGGTGGAGTTTTTGGGGTTTTTTAAATACAGGAAGCCTCCTTAATCATTTGTTTTGCTTTAATCTTTCATGTCTTCTAAATTCCAAAGATGACAAATATTTTAAAATATATTTATTTGCTCTGAAATATATGATTAGCATGAATATTTATCTCACAGAAATATATTTTATAATAATGTAAGTGTATTTATTTTGTGCCATATGCTGTTATTGGGTATCTTATGTTTACTCTTGCTTTTTTTCTTTGATAACTATGATTTAGAGAGGGTAACTATCTCTCACTTTACGAATCTCTTGGCTAAGTGGTAGCTACTTGTCTTCATGTGGTTAGAAATAATCTATGATTTCTGTTCAGGTTTTTTCCCTAGCTCAGTTAAGTTCCTTAAGTTAACTTAAGTTCCTAACTTAAAGGTAGACCTGTGTCTGGAGTGGAAACCACCTCCAGGGATCCAGAGCATATCAAGCATGAGGAAAGGGGAACCATTGACCACTGTTGAGTCACTCAATCAGCAGTAGCCACTGGTTTTTCCTGGTTTTATTTTTCTGATTCTTAAAAAGTACCCTGAGTTTTTAAGAGAAAAATTATGACTTTCTGTTATTATTTGCAACTATACCCAAACTGATATATTTTTAAAAACTAAATTGAAGTTTAACATATATTGTCTGTAGACCACAAATGAAATGAGCATGCAGTGGCCATTTTTTTCTGACAGTTCAAATATTACAGCCGTACTAAGCAATACTCTCACCAGCTCTCAGACTGCAAAGGGTAGTAGGGGGAGAGCGTGGTGACTCCTCATTCTGTATGGCCTAAACCCAGCTTGTGCTACTACTTTCTTGGTTTCTAATTTTGAGGTGTTTTCCACCTCAAACTCTGACTCTGATTTAGGGAACAACTGCTAGCGTCTGACAAGAGTCATTGAAAAATGGGTGCTGAAAGGATGGGGGAGAGCTAAGGAGAAAGCTTTATGTCTCCTTCCCTACAACAGATTATTCTGGGGTTCAGTGGTCACATTGGTTCACTTTGGTTCATTGAAGCTATTTCAGTAACACACTTCCTTGAATCATTGCATTTTCTTTCTGTCCTTTGTGACTTCTTTTGTCCACACATTCTGACATTCCTGGGATCCTGCCCCCCCAAGAAGTCATAATGTGTAAATACTGCCTCATTTTTTAGATAATTTGGACTAAAAAAACTGATTGAATTTTTTTTTTCCTTGAGGTAATACTTTCCTATATTTACCTCAATGTGTTGACATTCTCTAATTTTGTATCTATTATAGACATGAATCTTCCCTAAATCTTTTGACATAATGGCCACCATTTTATTTAAAAAAAAATATGTGTGTCTTTCCCACCCCCTCACCCCCGGCTCTCCACCATTGCTAACCCTGAACAATTTCTATGATTTAAAGTTAATGAAAGCCTTGCTAATAATGAGAGCAGATAAATATTAAAATATGAAAGTGTTTCAGGTATTTTAATGTACCTGAACTTTATAGAAATTTATATAAAAAAGAATATTGAGTTTTTAAAAGATAACTAGCAATCTCACTCTGTGTATTAAACATACTGATTATTATTAAATAGCCTTGTATTGTATAATAGTGTACATGTAGAGGCAAATCAAATATGTATATATATATTCATAATTTCTTAAAAATTAAGAAAATAAAACTAGGTTTATTTAAAAAGCATTTCTTCCAATTCAAGGAAGAAATACACAAAATAGTGCAGTAATTACCATCAAGCTAGTAAGTATGGAGACTCACATAAACATGTCTCCTTTCTTGACTGTATAGAAGTAATCAGAATGTAATCAGGAAAAAAATATAAATTTTCTTCAACAGGTATCATGCAGTGAAAGAATAATCCAAAGAAGGTTATGCCTTGTCACATCTTGTAGGAGGCTTTGAATAGAAATTTTTTACAGAGTACATTTATTTTAATTTGAATTTAAAATCTTGACTCTTTTTTGACCCCCTTATTCTAAAACAGATGAACTGAAGACTTAATGGATTTTTTAAAGTTAATTAGAATCTAGTTTAAACTGTACACTCAATCCCAGAGGAAAACCTTTTACAGGTGTAACAGATAATTTACTATTAAATATTTTATAACATAGCAAAAATAACTTAAATATAGTGAATATGTATAATAGGCTACATTTCCGGCTGCAGTTGTCAAGCTGGGAGATGCAATTCCCTAAAATAAAATTAGTTAGAAATGACAGTGTCTTTCACCGAATATATATCAAATTTAAGTCAATACACTAGAAAATAGTATCTATAAAAATAATAAAATATTCATAAGAAATCTTAAAAGCTATAAAATTTAAAAGTAGTGTGATACAAAATTTACTCCCCTACTCTCTGAGAAAGTTGTGGTAACATTACATTAAGATACTGAACAGCAACAACAACAACAAAAAAAACGTATTAAGCAATTTCATTTTGGAGCTGTTCTACATTGGTAGATGTTTACAAAATTGTACACTTCCAATGTTGTGCTCCCCCATAGTATTTTTTTTTCTGAACCAAATAGAACTTTTATTTTCTCTTCCATTTGACAGTTTCACCGCATAATTGAAAAGAGATGTTCATAATAATAGCCAATGCTGAGTACCTACTAAATGTCAGGCATAATTCCAAGGAATTTATCTGAATGAAGCCAAGTATTTCTACCTTAAAAGGTAGGTGCTATTTTTAGAAGATATAAAGGAGGCAGAGAGAGGCTAAGTCACCCCAGGTCTTACTTATCACTATCTAGTTTTTGACCCAGATTCAAATCCATACTGTGGTCCTGGGTCTCAGATTACAAGCATTAAAATCTACCACACTTCCAATGAATTCTCTCTCTCTTAGGGGCCTTTTTTTTCTACCTCTCTGGTCTAAAGGAGATCATAAATTTAAATGAAATTGAAGCCAGGAATGCAACACATTCGTATAATCTCAGCTCCTTAGGAAGTTGAGACAGGAGGATAGTGAGTTCAAGAACAGTCTGTACAATTTAGACAGAAACTGTCTCAAAATAAGAAGTAAAAACAGGGCTAGCTCAATGGTAGAGCACTCTGACCCCTGGGGGTTCAATCCCTAGTACTACAAAATGAAAAAAGGAAAAGAAAGAAATTGAACAATTTAATACCAAATCGGTATTAAACGTGTTCACTTATTTTCATTTCTCACGTTACATATGTTCAATAGAAAAAAGATTTAAAGAACACAGGCATATCAAACCAAAAAGTAACATCATCTATAATCTCATCACTCAGAAAAAACACAATGAATATTTCAATGTATTTATTTATAAAGTATCCTGCTCTTTTTTGAACTGAAAACAATGCACATCACTAATTTACTCTCTATCTCCACACCTCTCTTATTTCTTCTTTTCCCTGTCTTCCAAATAATGCTCATTCCAAAAATAAATGTGGGTACTTTCAGTGAAGTTTAGATTAAGACACTGTAGTAGGCTATGTGCATCATAATGAATCAATCCCACTCGAATTCCTACTTCTGGTACATTTCCACTGCTGTCACTTTCTCTCTCCTCTTCCACAAAGCAAGCAAGTCCCCAATGATGTCCTGGTAGGCAGAAGGTCACCACACAACTGCTTCCTATCAATGGTGTATTCTAGTGAAGTTTGATAGTGAAAAATATGTAGCCATTATTTGTTCAAATGCGGCCAAATTAAAGATTTGTTTGCTTGTTTTGATAGCTTTGAGATATAATACAAATATCATACAACATACCTATCAAAAGTATAAAATTCAATTATTTTTTCAATATTCCAAGATACGTGCACTTGAATCCATTTTAGAACTTTTACATCACTACAAAAAATCCTGTATCTAATAATAATCGCTCCCCATTCCATCACCCAACTCCACAGTCCTTAAGGTGTTTTAAATCTATTTTAAATCACTGCAAATGTAGCTATTCTATATATTTCATCTGAAATCTTTATAATATATGATTTTATATGACTACTTCTGTCACTTTGTGTAAGAATATCAAGGCACATCCAAATTGTAGCATATGCTAACTTTCTTTTTATGACTTCATTTCTTTTTATGACTAAATAATATTTCAATATATGAATAGGCCTCAGTTTATATTCATTTGTTAGTTCAGGGACAGTTGGGTTGATTTTACTAGTTAGAGATTGTAAACAGTTTTACTATAAGAATCTGTGCAAATCTTTGGGTAAACATGTTTGAATTTCTCCTGGGTATACACCTAAGAGTGAATTTGTGGGATTTTGTGGTATCTCTATGTTTAGTAATTTGAGAACTGCCAGACATTTTCCCAAACTGACTGTACAATATACATTCTTACCATCACTGCACGAGTGTTCCAAACTCCACATCCTCATCAAGGCTTCATATTTAAATGTTTAATTCTATTAATCCTTGTGGATATGAATAAGTATCTTTTTGTGGCTTTGATTTGCATTTTCTTGATAACTAATAACGTCAAGCATCTCTTCAGGTGCTTACTTAGTGATCTGTGTGACTTCCCTGGATAAGTCTTCCAAATAATTGGCTCATTTTAAAAACTGATCTGCTATTTTATTATTGATTTGTATAAATTATTTACATATTCCCAATATATATTTATATATTCTAGATCTATTCCTTATCAGATTTATGATTTGAACATTTTTTTAAATGCAGGATGTGGATTATCTTTTACTTTCTTTCTTGATGAGGTCCTCTGAAGCATGAAAGTTTTTAATTGTTTTATCTATTTAATTTTTGTGTTACTGGGGATTTAGCAGGGGTGGTCAGCCACAGAGCTACATTCCCAGTCCATTTGCCACCATAGTTTTTATTTTGATAAAGTTCAATTTATATATTTTTTCATTGTTGTTATTTTTAGAGTTTGGTTGAAAACAGAGCCAATTTATTTGGAACTGAATGAACAGCTATGTGCTTTAGGGCCTGATTCTCCCTGTAGGAAAATTATCCTTGAAAGGAGTTTGAGAGGTACATTACAACTCTGAATCCTTAAAATTGGATGGAGCAGGGTATAGGCAGAGCCCATGATCCTCCCAGTTTCCCTTTACTGGAATAAAAGCACTGCCCTATGAGTTGGGATATTGTAATTCAGAGCCCAGTGTTTCTCAGGATGTTGTACCCACGGTAGAGCTTCAATTCCATAAATGGGACTGAGGAAGAAACGTACCTATACTTCTGGAACACAAATGCCCAGGACTTCAGCTCTCTAGGTATCTGGAGCTGAATCGGAGATGCTGGTATCCTGATCCCTTCCAGTAGTAATGCTCTCTTGAGAGTTCAGGGAACATGTGTCCTTAATGGCATCACTTGGGAGTACAGTCTACCTCAGTGAGCTGGGGTAAAGGAGGGAAGGGGCATTTATTGATTAAATACCATATTTTTGCCTTTATTGTAATGTTTTCATAAATTTTCTTGAATAAATATTTCATTTATTATAATGTTTTCATTGATTTTCTTGAACAAACATTTCATTTGCTGTTTACCCTTAGAACCACATTATTTTTATCAGCTTTTTTGCCACTACAACTAAAAGACCCAACCAGGAGAGTTGTAAAGGAGGAAAAGTTTATTTGAGGGCTTGTGGTTTCAGAAGTCTTAGTCCATAAACAACCAGGTCCATTTCTTGGTACTCCAGGTGAGGGACAACATCATGGAGGAAGAGTGTGGCAGAAGGAAGTGGCTCACATGATGATCAGGATGTTGAGAGAGAGAGAGAGAGAGAGAGACTGCACCTGACAGGGACAAATATATACTAAAAAGCCATACCTCCAAAGACCCCCCTCCTCCAGCCATACCCACCTGCCTTCAGTTACCATTCAGTTTATCCCATCAGGTGATTAATTGACTGATTAAGTTAAAGCTCTCTTAACCCATCATTTTTTCTCTGAACATTCTTACATTGTCTTACATGTGAGTTCTGGGGGACACCTCACATCCACACCATAACATCCCTCCAAGTGTTTTTAAAATAGTTTTCACCAGTTTCTCTGAAGAACATGTCAGTGAAACATCTCATCCACTCATTACAGTTGTTAATCTCTCCAAATAAAGGTTTTAGAATTCCATAAAAGGAAAATGAGTTTGTTACTCTGTCTACATCATACTTTATTCACTTTAAGAACCAAAGCCAAATTCCTGCCTTCTGCTCATATGTACTGGGCAGGACTATGTATAATTTTATTCTCTTCTACCAGAGACTTGGTAAACTGCAAAGAGGGATTATTAAGTAAAACTCTCCACTAATTCAAAAGACTATTTGACATCTATTTAGTTCTTTCCATTTTCTGACTTTAACTTCTCGATGTTCAAGTGTGAAGTACAATTGTTCTTTTGAGTACAATTTGGTAAATAATATCAGTTATTTCCATAATTGAATCTAATCAGATAATCAAGGCAGAAAAACCCACTGAAATAAAACTTCAATAAAGATGAAGAATATGCTCCAGTAAGAATTTTTCAAAACATATCAAGTAACTGGTAAGTATAAGCTGAGTTTAAACTAACTTATTTTCTAACTTACAAAAGTAGAGGTATGTTTCATGAGTTTCTCTTCTAGAGTACATACCCCTGTCTCAGCTTATACTTACCAGTTACTTTTTCTTCAATTTTGAAAGGCATTCAAATATTAAACTTGATTTCATGAAATTTTATACTACGATTATAAAAAGTCAACTGGCTAGTGATTGAAAAGAAAAAAAAAATCACCATTTATACACTATGCTCTGGGTTTCCCAAGCTGTTATATGCTGAACATTTGTGTCCTCACATGAATATAGAAATTCTAATCTCCAAGGTAATTGTTTTAGGTGAGAGCTTTCAGATGGAATAAGGTTACAAGAACAGAACCCTCATTAATGGATTTAGTGCTCTCATATACTAGATCCTAGAAAACTCATTTGCCCCTTCAATCAAGTGAAGTTATAGTGAGAAAATGATTGTCTATGAACCAGGAAAGGGTTCGTTTCACAAGACCCTGGATCTGTTCATATCTTGATGTTGGACTTACCAGAATCTAGAACTGTGAAAATTAAGATCTTGATGTTTATAAGTTATCCAGTCTGTGGTGTGCTGTCCCATGTGTCTGAACGGACTAATACATATACCATCACTGTAAACACCACAATAGGTAAGGATTATATATTTCATACTTTGCATAATATCCTTACATATAAGGATATTAAACATTGCAAGTTATTTACCCAAACTGAGGTACTTCTGATACAGTTCACTGGATTTAAGTAGCTGATTTTAATATGTAGATCAACATATAGTTAAGAGAAGATTTAAATTATTTTTTTTCACTTTAGAAAATAGCTTCGATTATCTAAGACAAAAGTGCATGCTGAAAACCCAAAGTGACCTTTAGTATAGATCAATCATTAACTTTTTTTTCTCTCTCATCCATCATGAAGCCAACTTTTCATGGCAGCACAGTTGGCATTGGCTCAAAGGTATTAGTCTCTCTGCTGGGACACTGTGTTGACAACATCCTCCTGTTGCTTGTCCATTTGCTTAGCTTGGCAAACCTCCAGAATCAAAATAAAAAAATGTTAAAATTATTCTCACTGAGTCATTTGAGGATAAATCAACATGTGGGTGCAAAAAAGTGGTAGAATAAACAGATCCATGTAAATATTTAAAGTTTATTGGTATATGAGTTAATAAGAAAACTTTCAAGTATGGCATCTGGTATTTTGAGAAATTGTTCCTTTCAACATTTCCTTCCACATACAAAAGAATCCTGCGACTGAAGGCCATATGACTACTGAGTTAGGGGATGGATGAAACAGTCCAATATAATTTATATTCAGAAATTATACTGTACACTTCTCTTCAAGAAATTATGATTCTATCTTTTTAAGCAACAATACTTGGTGCTTATAGAGTATGCATTCCAGGCAGAATTTATAGTTGAAATATTTGATTATCTTTTTTTTAAGAGCAACGAGGCTTGCAAAGAGTCTGAAGCTAGATACACAAAGATGAAGCTGAAAAATTTCTATTCTGTAAAGGACTCCCCTGAAGATATTTGAAGCAAATGTACCTGTTGCAACATCACAGGACATCACAAGTGATTTCTCTTACATGCTACTTTTACAGGAGTTTACCCTCTTGAACTGTACAATGCAATAACAAACCTCTATTGGGCCAGTAAAAGGTTACAGTTTAGTGAGAGCAAGAGCATTAAATTATTCTGTTCAATAAATATTTCCCTATTTTTGTTTAAATCGTGATGTCAATGATAACAGACTGTTTGCATCTGCAGAAGTGTATTTTTTCTTTGTCAATAGAAATATAGATTAAAAACTAACAGGAACTGCAAGAGCTTGCATGTAACAGTAAATTTTGTTTTTATTTTTCATCTTTGTACAATTTCTATTCATGTAGATTGGTATCAAAGTCCTTATATGTTATATATTAACTATTACCTGATAGTTTTTATTATTTTTGACATGAGTGTATGTAAATAATTGAATATTTGAACCTGCCTTTCTAAATGTTAAGTGCCTTAAATATAAGGATACATTTTATCTTAAGGTGCACATTTTCCTGCTATTATATAATCACTAACAAAACACCCAGCATTTTTATGAATGATGATGTCATGAACAGCATTTTATATTATACATACAACTATCTCAGAAGTCAAATAATATAATTATGAGTTCAAAATTGGCAGAAGGGAAATCTCAAAGAATTATAAAGGTGATAAGTTTTCAAACATTATTAATTTAAACATGCAAATTAAAGCAACAATCAAAGAGCAACTCAACCCCATTTTTTCTTCCTAAAAAACATTTTTAAAAACTCCCAATTATGTCAAGTTTATGTGATGCTAGAAGGATTACACAGCTCGTGTACTGTTGGTGTACCAGGCAGCCCATGTAACATTCAGGAGAGCAATCCGGCAACAATTCTACCCTAAGCACACTGTTATATATATAAAAAACAAAACAAAACAAAACAAAACAAAACAAAAAAAAAAACTCCCAGATGTTCATGATAAGAACAGGTATAGATATCTAGTGAGCATTGTTTACAGTAATTATCAATTAAAGACAATCAAAAGAGTAATGCGTAAGCATAATGTGGTTCATATACTCTCTGAAATATCATAATGCAACAGAAAGAAATGTACTATCTGTACCACATACAATTAAAAATCGGAATGGAAAAGTATTAACAAAAGAGTATATAACAAAATAGCATTCATATGAATGAAGATGTCATGAACAAAATTTACCCACATAATGGTGACAAGTACACATACCAAAAACATGATAAAAATTGGAAAGTTTTTATACAGAAAGGGTATGTGAGTAGTAGATGTTGACATGAACTCAAGATAATAGAGAGTTTTGTGATTTATTTTAGTTCACTATACTTTGCAGGGAGGGGAGAATGCATGTAAAATAATAAATAAATACAACTGAGTTGGGATTTTACACAACTAATGGATAACAAACTTTAGATTCAGAAAGCACTTTTTGCAATTAAAACTAATTGAGATCTTTGCTTTTCTTTGGTAGAATACTAAAAGAAAAGGAAGATCCCAAAAGCAAGTTATGGCCAAAATGCATTCTTAAAAATGTCGATAAGATTACCAACACTAGACTTCTTAGCAATAAGAAAGTGCAATACTATTTTCACTGAGATGAGATAGAAGAACTCACAAGGAGTGGTGTGGCCATCTCAGCAATTGCTCACTGTCACCTATAATTCAGTTTTTCTTAGTGGTCATTCAATGAGTACTAGATCACAATAATTTATATCTTTTTCCATTAGTGAAAAACTAGTTTTTAAAATAGAAAGCACTGCAGATATTACTCTTAAATAAATGTGATATGAAAAAGTATTTAAACAATGAAAGAGCTAAGAAGCAAGGTGGTGCAGAGTGGAAAACCTCCCCTAGAAGGAAAAGGAAGCCTGTGCTCTCCCCTCTTCCAGATCTGGAAGGAAATGCCTGAGGATGCTGTGTAACCTGAAGCTAGGATTCTGGGCCATTCCAGAGGCAACTGGAAACTCAGAAGACCTGCCTGAGAGATGGCGGGATCTGGAAAATAAGAGCTTGCAGACAGAATTCTATCATTTGCATATAGAAATCCAAGAAATAGTTTTGAATATTTGTTCTTAATCATTAGTTTTTAATATGTCTTGCTCGCAATGAATGATGTTTACAATATGAATATTTATTAATGTTAATTATTTAAGCATTTTTAGAATGGATACAATTATTTTCACGTGCAACAATAGCTGTTCCAGGTTTACAGATTTTCAAATTTAGTTTAAATAAGATATGTAAATATGTCTTTGCTTTTATTGAGTTCCATATCAAGTAGGGTTACAGAAATTTTTTTTTAAAGGTCAGATCATAAATATTTTGGTTTGTGAGAGATATAATATGTATTGATGAAGCTCACTCCTGCTGATGCACGATAAATAGCATAAACTATCTGTACATGAAGTGGGCAAAGTTGGATATGTCCTGCTAAGAGTAAGATTCATCCTGTGGTCTATAGTTTACCACTACTGCTTTAGTGTAAAACTTCCTTCAAAAGATGGCTTTACATGTTGACTCATAATTGTGAATATTAATTCAATCTGTTCTACAGAGATGTAGAATTTTAAAGATAAAGAATTACCCTTTGAAGTACTAAAATGTTAAAAAGTGTTAAAAGTCCTATTATCAGTGAGCATCTTTCATTTCCACATGATTTTTAAAAAATCTGAAATAAATATGGAAACATTCTAAAGATTACTGTCAACTTTAAAATATGTTCATAGGTAGAAAAAGTCAAACAAATATAAACAAATACTAAATAACAAATTCATTATAAAAATGTGTGATTTTTGAATGAATGTGTTTTTATTGCCTATGAATTATCTGAAAACCTGGTAATTCAGGTTCATCAACATAGTCAAGAAAGGTAAGAGGAGAGAGATATAAAGAGATAGAGAATTTGTTAAAGTCCTAATGAAGAAAATTCTAGAACTTTATTGAATGACTTTAAAGGAAGCTTAAATGGAAAGTTATAATGTGTTGACAATAGGAACAATAAATATCATTAATATGTCAGATGCATTTATATTTATGTTTATATTTCATTTAATTGCCTTGAAGCTTTCAACAGAGTTTCTTATATAATTTCACATCTTGATTTTAAATTCTATAAAGAAGAATAAAGGACTAAAATATCAGGGCACTTTAAAAGAAGAGAAAAATGGAGGTGCTTATTATATCAGCTACCTAGTCTTATTAGAAATATATAATAAATAATAACATATAGGATTAGTACAGGATAAATAAATGGTCAAAAAAGAGAATTATCTGCTGTGCTCTGAAAATGCACATCTGAGGTGACATCTTATGAAAATCATGGATGAATGGTTAACAGATGGAGAACAGATGCAAATACAAAAATCAGTCAGTCATATGGAAAAAACAAAATGTAATGTTTAACATATAGTCACCCACAAAATGCATGTACATTATTAAAAATGATTAATCATAAAGTCATCTGAAAAAATTAAATACACATTGATAAAAATTATCGTTTCTGATAATACTATTACAGAGAAGGGAGAACAGAAGGAAGTCAGAAGCACTACAGTTTGGCATGAACATTGGTGCAATCATTTTGTACAGCTATTTGACCATATGAAGTAACACTGAAAATGAAGATGCATGTTACCACTTAAGATAAAGGTTTCTATTCACAAATTTTGAGTAACACTTGGGAAAAAAATGGTTCCTGAAACACTATCCAATTAGCAAAACTGTAGGAAATAACAGCAAAAGTCTTTTGATGCCGGGATAACTTTAGACAATAGAACACTAATATTAAAGATGAACAAATGTTACCTGCATTTTTTAACCAAGAAGAATCTCACAAACTGATGACTATCTAAAGAAATTAATGAATAGTATAAATAGCAAGAGTACACAGAGCAGAATATCCTTTGAATAGAATTGAAAGTATGCAATGCATTCCTTTTGGTTTATTCCTTTGGTATATTACTATATACTGAGAGTCTAAAATTTGTACAAAATAAGTGAAAAGTAATAGACCAGGTAGTATTACACTAATGCTGTATTTCGAAATCTTTCAAGCTTTGAAAAGTCGCATTTTATTTCACTGAATTATTTCTTCTTAATATACACAGTACAAACCTTGTTTCTACTCTCATGGTTCAAATATAAGCATTCTCTATTTCTTTTTGCCAAGTTGTTCTCTTTTATATTCTGTGGCAATAACATCTGCTCCCAGTGTGTCAGCTTTCAGCTTTATGAAAATATCTTTCAAATCCACATCTCCAGTCTAACCACTCCCTCGCTAATTCTGCATTTCCAATTTCCTGTTGGGCACTACCAGCTGGGTGTCCTACTGACAATTTGCAGAACATTATTTTATTGCATGAGGATCAAACAAGGTTTAGCTAATGCTCATTGAACATTATCACAATTAGTAAAAAAGGACATGCAAAGCATCACTCTGTGCACTTTCTCCTGTAGAGATAGTGATTAGTGATCTCTACATATATGCCATATATTATTGTATTTACAAATCCTTTACAGACTTCAAAAAGTCAGGAAGGCTCTCTTGAGAAGTAAAATTCTAATTTTAAATGGGATAAAATAGGATCATGCTGCAAGCAGACTGAAACATTTTCAAATTCATTAAATGTATTTGCTTCTTTGAAAGACTACAAAGGATAAATTATTTCTTTACATTATGATATCCTGACAAATATCAGGATGCATTTGCATTCTTCCCATCTTCCCTGATACCTTGTCCTTTTGAAAGTTCATCTTTCAGAGTTTACCTCCAACTGAATAAAAATAAAAATAAAAGCAAAATATTTCCCTTACCCTTGTTTCTCTAGTACACTAATGGGAATTACTGTTCATTCAATATGTTTTGGCATCATTAACTACTTCTACTTTCTCTAAAAACATTCAACATTAAAGCCATTGAATTCTCATTTTTGCAATTCAATCAATTACATGATCAGCTGTTTTAAGTCTTTTATAGTTCCTGATTTCAAAATTTGTTAATGTGCATTTTATTCAATTTTTGTTCTATGTAATGTCAATATTTGTTTTTCAAAACTCATTTCTTACTCATTTTTTTTAGTTTATCATTGTTTTTTCTTATAAACTTCCATACTTAGTTATATGATTCTGTTTCTCAGTACATAATTCTGACAGTTTGTAAAATATTTACCAGAGAGATCTAATAGTTTTGATGATTTTTAATTTTCTTTTCCTAGCAGTTTGTATAATTAGTAAGAACAGTACTTTGCATTTGCATGTTTTGAGAAACCGTTTGTAAAAAGAGAAACAAATGCAGGCTTTATTAGACAGCTGAAGGTTTTGCATAAATATTAACACTGAAGCTGAACCCAAGGCAGAGGAGAATGGAATGTTGTATGTCATAGAAATGGAAGAGACCAAAGTTTTCTGAAGGTATTCCATGTTTCCTGTGCGTTATTTCAGAAGCCATTCCCTTTCCAGTCCCTCTCCCTAGTCTTCTTTCCATCATAATGCAGTTTCCTGGGAAGCTGCTGCTGGGATTAAAGAGAAATGGAATCTTAGTTTCTTGGCATCTTTTATTTTAAAATCTGTGCAGCCACTACAATGTACTGAATGTTGATTGCTTTCTCCTCTACTGATTTGTGATTCCACAAAATATGAGTAGAGTCTGGTTTTGTTTGGTTTGAAACAATTATAAAAATGGAGCAGAATGTTGTACTATGAGTGAGAAATCATAACAAATACCTTAAAATGTGATGCTGATGTTGAGATCATACAGTGGTTAAAAATATGATGATCCTCAACAAGGGGAAATTTTGAAGCAAAATGAGAAAAAATATGTAATTGATAGCTTCAGTTAGAATGACCTTGGCATGTAGTTACAGAAAGTTTGTAAACACTGTCTTCAACTGTAATGTAGAAAATGGAAAAGGTACCAAATAAACTCAATAGATTACCTAAAGATTTCCTGATTTCTGCTTAGTACCCATGATAAAATCTGAGAAGTGATGAATGACTTAAAGAACAAACTTTTCAGTTTCAGTTAGAATTTTAAAGACATATATGGGGCAAGGGCAGTCTTTCCAGCTAGAGAAACATTTTTAAAGTAATTGATAGCCTCAGGACAAAGATCAAAGAAATCTAGAGTACTGCCAGTAAAACATTGCCTCTGGGAATCCAGGGTATGGCTGGCTGAGAGCCCCTTGGTTAAGACCTCAGAAAGATTTAAAACAGTTTCTCAAATCCTTTTTTAGTTCAACAAAAAAGTCCCTAAGAATAATATGAGAGCATGCACTGTTGACCCTCTTGGCTAGACAACAGTACTTCTAAATTCTTGAAAGCATTGTTCCACTGCTTACTTATGGAGATCCAAGGTAGAGAAGGTGGATTTCCAAGTTATTTGTGAGTGTAGGTTCAATCTAGTGGAGTAGAATGTAAATCAGTAAGTAAGAAATGCATCAAAAATTTAAAGCGATAATATAAACTTTGACTGAAAAGGACAGACTGAAGTCAAAGTGAAAGGTCTCTGAATCTCTAAATGGATACAAAGAAAAAGCAGTTAAACATGAAGCAGTATCATGAACAGATACATTTTTGATGGGAACAAAATTATGAATTAGTGGGAAAAAACATTAGGCAGAATTTAGACTCAAGGAACCACTGAAAGAGACTGGCCTTAATGAAGTAAATAACACCATATGCCCAACTGAGTTTCAGACTTGCTAAAGACTGGTGCCTGAATACCCACCACTTCCTTCCATGTTTTGGACCACCATGTATGCTGAATGTGTGTGGGACAGAAAACTTGCCTATTTTCTCCTAGAAATGAAGAAATCATATCAAATAACTGAACCAACCATGACAGATTATCATACCCACTCTGAATTTTGGACTCTTGAATCCATAAACATTATAAAACATTTTTTTTATTATGTGCCATTACTTTCTCAGCACGTATGTTATGAACAAATTATCAAAAGGTACTTACATATCTTCTCTCCTATTTTTAGATTTCCTCCATGCTCAGAAAGGAAGAGGATGAGGGAGGGAAGAAAAATAGATTTTTCAAAAGCAGTGTTCATAAAAAGAGCTTAAAGCAAGATTCATTCAACATTCCAAGACTGAAAACAGTACAAGAAAGAGAGAAGCATCAGGAAGAAGCTAAATGACATTTTCTGCGAACATACCAAATGTTGATAGCTTGTCCTTAATCATGATAACAGCCCATAGAGATAGATGTTAGGTTTTCCCCTTTATAGATAAGGTAATGGAGGTCTGTTGATGATAAAGGAGTTTCACTGAGGTGGCAAAGCTACATACTCTATGTATGTTTGAATACAAAGTTTTGACTATTTCACTTTACCAAAATATTAACATGCAGGTAGCAGCCTGCCTAAGACATAACTGAGTCTATGGGAAGTCTGTGTCAGTAGGAAACTAAATCTCCCAGGGAAACGAAAAATAAATCTTTTCTACCTGTCAACATAGAGAGGTAGGATCAAGGAGGAGTTACTTAAGGATGACAAACCTGGAACCTTCTCCATTTTCAGAAATGTGGTTCCCAGAGGACCTCAGATACAGACGGTAGAAGGAAGTGATAGTGAAAAATTGTATATGGGCAAAGCCTTTGATTTTGTTCTTGACATAGTAAAGTAGGATTGCTTCTAGTTGTAGTTTTTCACCATTTCTCAAGATGAAACTCATTCATTAATACCATATCTTGGAATGCCATTAATCAAGTTTTCAAACCTACAGTCCACCATCTATTTTTTTCATTTTTATTATGACATAATTGAAATAATTATTGCACTGTATTTATTTATACTTATCTTCTTGCATCTGTCTGTCTGTCTGTGGGCGTGAGCTGTCCCCAGGAGTGTGGCCCTAATGGAAGCACATTTCTGAAATTGAGGAGATTCCTGAAGGAGATGGAATGCTGTATGTGGGTGGCAAGCCCAATAACTAAGAAAGTATGTCTTTTCTGGTGAAATTGTGCTATGAGGCCCACCCCTTTGCCTGAGACATAGATGAGAAACTGAGAGGAATGATTTGAGTGAAGTCAAAACAGATACCAAACTGTGAAATCTAGGTTAAATGGCTGCTCTCCTGACCTTTCTCAATTTCTCACTGCTATGCACACTGACTTATTCATGATGGAAGGAGATTCAGGTCCAAAAGATTATTTGTACTAATGCAAAGTAATTTTGTCTTCTGGCTTTGCTTTGAAATATTTCATTTGTCTTAGTTTCATAGTTTTCAATTAAAAATATGTCTGTAATTTTTGTTTCCTTTTCTGAGGATTTGAAATAGTTCAATTAATTTTATTATAGCAGAAAATAAATCTCTCTGATTCTGGGCTTATGAAAAATTCCCAGACAGAAAAAAATTTTACCGTGATGTGGCTATCCATATTGAAATAGCAACACACAGCTGTGATCAACTCTTATTTAAGGACTTTAAATTTAAAGTAGCCAGAACAACAGAACCTTGAAGTTTTCTTTCTTTTTTAAATCTATCATATTTTTTATTACAAAAATATTACATGATGGATAAATTTTGCATAATATAGAAGTAAATAAAGTACAAAATGTTTTCCTCTTATTCCTCTCTCTTCTAATTTCTAAAGCAAAGAATCATGATAACAGTTTGTAGGGTATCTTTCCTGACTGTTAATGTGTATATAGACTCAAAAGTAGAGTGAAACTGACCTCATTAGTTCATGTACATATAAGACTGCATAACTTATGTGATCCTAAAATATACACAATCAGAAAAATTAGAAATTACACTCCTTTTATGGATGATTTATTAAAATGCATATATGCATTCTACTGTCATGTACAACTAATTAGAACAAACAAAAAATTAAAAAGTCATATTTATGTGAACACATACATATTTATATATGTAACCATAATTGTATTTACATGTATCATTACATTCAGTTTTAGATTTAACCTGTCACTTACAGTGTATAAACCTTTCCTTTGGGTGTATTGTAGTAATATCTTATCAATTCAAAATTGATTGACACATAATAATCACACATATTTATGGAATGCAGAATGATAGTTTGATACATGTATATTATATGTAATGATCAAATCAGAATAATTAGTATTTCCATTTCCTTAAACATTTATCATTTCTTCTTGTTGGGAATCTCTAAACTCTTCTAGTTCTTTATAAAATATATAATAATTTGTTGTAAACTATAGTCACCCAACTGTGCTGCAGAACAGTGGAACTTATTCTTTCTAATTGTATTTTAATATTTTACTTTTTTAAACAGCAGATATTAAGCAATGAAATTTAGTTTCTACCCATCAGTTTTACAAAATTTAAGAAGACTGCAACTCTAAGAAAGTGTTCCCTTTTCCCTTTGTCCTGTCCCTTCTGATAAATTTTGCTATTCTTTAAAAACTATATTAGGAACATTTTTAGGAGCCCATGGAGAAACAAGATCCCTTATATCCAGAAGTTCAGAATGAAAATAGTAATCATATTAACAGTTAAAATTTTTGTAAAGATTTGAGATCATGTTCTCCAGAGAAATAGAGAAAATTGGATTTATAAGGAATTTATAAGAGATTTATCATGTGAATTGAGTCATATAATCATGGAGGCCAAGGAAATCCATGATATGCTATCTACATTTGGAAAATGAGGAAAGCCGATTGTTCTGCTTCATTACAAGGTCAAAGACCTCAGAACAGGGGTGTTGGTGGGGTTGAGAAGTCAGATGGCTGGGGTAAATCTCAGATGCAAAAGACCTTAAAAACAGGAGCTCCACTGTCTGAAGACAAGAGTTGAATGTTCCAACTCCAGAAAAAAAAAGAAAGAAGAAAGAAAGAAAGAAAGAAAGAAAGAAAGAAAGAAAGAAAGAAAGAAAGAAAGAAAGAAAGAAGAAAGAAAGAAAGAAAGAAAGAAAGAAAGAAAGAAAGAAAGAAAGAAAGGGAGAGAAAGAAATTGCCCTTTCTCTACCTTTATCTCCCATGTAAGCTCCATGTAGATTGACTGACACCTGCTTATGTTGATGAGGATGGATCTTTACCCAGTTTTCTGGATCAAAGTTCTTTTGAAACACCCTCAAGACACACCTAGAATAATGTTTCACCCACTATAAGGACATCCCAGCGAAGTTGACACACAAAATTAACTATCACACTCTGTGTATAAGATTTTGGTTTTTTGCTGTCCTTTTTTGAAACTTCTTTTTATTTGTTCTGTTTAGTTATACATAACAGTAGAGTCTATTTTGACATAGTTATACAAACATGGGGTACATCTTATTCTAATTAGAATCCCAGTCTTGTGGTTACAAACGATGTGAAGATTCACTGTGGTGTATTTGTATATGTACTTAGAAAGTTATGTCAGATTTATTCCACTGTCTTTCCTATTCCTGTCCCCCTCCCTTCCTTCATTCCACTTTGTCTAATCTACTGAACTTCTATTCTCCCCTCCCCATTGTTGTGTGTTAGCATCCACATATCAGAGAGAACATTCAACCTTTAGTTTGGGGAAATGGCTTATTTTGCTTAGTGTAAAAGTCTCCAGAACCATCCATTTACCTGTAAGATCATTATGTCATTCTTTTTTATAGTTGAGCAATATTCCATTGTGCATATATACCACATTTTACTTATTCATTCATCTGTTGAAGGGCACCTAGATTGGTTCAATAGCTTAGCTATTGTGAGTTGAGCTGCTATAAACATTGATGTAGTTGTGTCAATGCAGTATGCTGATTTAAAATCTTTTCAGTATATACTGAGGAGTGGAATGACTGAGTTAAATGCTGGTCCAAGGTAGAAAGTTATCCAAGTTGTCAGTGAAGATAAGGTCTTTTTGTAAAGAATAAATGGTGGGTAATAACTCAAATTTAAATATATAATCATCTATGTTAATCATAGTTTTTGTTACATAGCATATGAAGTGATACATAGGGCATTTGGAAAATGTAATAGTCAACACAGTCTAATCTAAACAATCACTCTGGGGGTGTATAATAATTTTTTTAAAAATATGTCAACTGATAATCATTAAATGAATGATCTTTAAGTAAAAGAAAACCTATAATCATCAATATCTTGATAGTTACAACTTCTCATGAAATGATTTTATTTTATATGTTGTTAGTATTAGCTAAGGAAAAGAATATAGTCATCATAATTTTAAATAATTTGGCACTCAAATTTCATGAAATAATTCTTAGTGCATGAAACAATCCTCAAAGAATGCAAAAGTAATATAAATACTGACATTTTTAATATGGTCCAGAGTGAAATACTCTGTACACGTATGGGTATGTGTACACGAGTATGTGTGACTATGTGGAAATATGGTGCGGTGATGATTAGTGAAAGTTTCACATAGTCTTTTCTCACTTTGGTACACATGGTAAAATTACTGGCTTCTGACCAATGAGATTTGATGAGATGTGATGCTTCACATTTAGTCAAGAAGTTTGGTAGTCAACCTGGGACCCTCCAAGATGAGATCTCTCTGATCTTCTTGGGATGATGACAAGAGTATTGGATAAAGTGGCTATTCCGTTGGTGTGTTTTGCTCAGCGGATAGAGTGAGCAGTGTCTTGTCAGTCTGTGACAGCTATGTGAATTGATCAAGGAATAGATGGGTTTCTATAATAAATCCTTGAGATTTGGGGGTTATTTTTCATAGCATATTATAGTTTTGTTTTGCATCAACCACTGGGTGTAGTATATGGGACATAACTAAATGTAAAAGTTTAGGCAAAAACACAACACAAACAGAAATAAAACGTTAGGACACAATTACCTTTAGCAAAAATGAAAATAAACTTGGTGAGTGGAATTGGATTTTGGTATGGTAAGAACCACAGACTATGAATGAGAACATGGGCATGCAGAATTTAGCATGTGTATAAATTAGGTCCTCTGAATCTGTGAATTATGGCATAAGGCATGTGACTTCCATCACAGTGCTTATATGAGGATTTACTGAGGACATATCTTACATTTTTATACAACCTTGCTGCTTGGAAGAAACCCCACAAACAGCCAACCAATTTCTAGAAAAAGGCCACACTTCTCTACAGAATCACTACACAGGTTGATTAGCCTCTGGATGATTGCCCACAGCTAGACTGATGAGAAAAAAGAGTCTATATATGAGATATTAATAGGATGTATCAGACAAGGAAAAGCCAATAAAGCTAATATTATTTTTACATATCATAATAGGAAGTACGAAGAAATATATTAAAATTGCTATCAAGGCATATGCATTTCAATTGCTTCAGTTGCCTTTATATTGCAGTTGTGGAGACATCACTCCTCTACATATGCACCACTTGAATGCAAGTGTGGCTTTGTCTAAATCTTCTGAAGGACTCATTAAAATGGTCAGATTGTCTAGGAATGTCATCCAATCTCATGTTGTTATGAGCAGTCATTCTCTTCTGGGAAAGTATGCACTTCATCCACACAAATAGCTTTGTGGAAATTCTACTGTAGGGGCCTTAGCTCCAGGTGGATGTCCCAGTCTCAATTCCTGCTTCAACATTTGGATTCCATGTTAATTTGGAACTGAATTCCACATAAATCTGAAAGCAGAATACCAGAACAAATTGGACTTGGGAGGCCGAGGTGAGATTCCAAATCTGGCTCAAACTTCAAGTGTTCCTCATTACAATCCTAAAACTAACTTTGTCACATTGGCATGTGAGATTATTGACAGTGGATGAATTACAAATCACGTGAGCATATTCAACAAAGAATTCATAAAAGATTATGTAAAACAAGGCAAAAGCATTCATAAAAGTTTATATGTATTCCCTATAAAATTTGGGGCAGATCAAAACTGAAGTGCTCCCCTTTTATATATAACATGGAAAACTTCATTACTGAAAAATTATTTAAAATATGTTTTTAAATTGTTAATAATACCCTGAATGATATTTTTCAATAGCACATTTTAAAATTTTATTAGATCACAGTATAGTTAAGAAAATATACTGACCCTTCACTCATAGCTCAGCAGTCCTGATAAATCAGCATTATTTTGTTCATCTTACTTCATCCTTCCCACACATTCTCTCTCTCCCTCTCTCTGCTTTTTCTCCCTCTCTTTCTTCCTGTCTTTTGGCTATTGTTGTCTGGAGTATATTTTAAAGTAAATACAATTCTTAACCAAGGAATTTTATTTCTTTCTACAAATACCATTCAATTAATGCAAAAATATAGGCAATACTTCCTTAAAATCATCTATTGTTTCAAAACTATCTTACATGTTCTATATCTAGTTTTAGATTTTTTTTTAGGAAGAATCAGCATTCTAAAGAAGACCACATATAACTCTGGGTTGATATTTCTTAAGTTTCTTTGATCTATAGCTATTATGTCAATACTTCTTTTTTCTTTGTTATTTACATAGCAAAGTGACTAGTTTTTCTCTAAAAATTTCCATATTTTGGTTGCAGTTGATTGCGTATTTGTCTAGTAAAATTGTTGTTCTGAATTATGCATTCTCTATAAATTAGTCATCAGATCCAGAGGTGTGATTCAATTTAGTTTCAAAATTAGGTTCAATTTTGATCCTTGCAAAGCATTTCGTCTAGAAGCATATAATGTCCCCTGTGGTACAATAGATTGAGAATCAGTGGCTTCTTAGGTTTTCTTGTTCAATCTATCCTTTATAGTATTCACTATCAAATTTTCTACCAAATGATTTTTATAGGTACTTGGGGAATGAAGATTGGTAGCATTTGAATTTCATAGTTTTTTCTATATTGATTAGATATGAAATTTCCCTCATATAAACCTTTAGATTTTAAGATATATGCAATACAGGAAATTCTGACTGAATAATTGGTTCTTTCTTCCCATTTCAAATCAACTTTCATGTAAATTATTTATATCCCCAACACAGTAGGTGTGGTGATTGATACTATCTTGAAGTTGTGCATCCTAGCCATAATCTCTATTCCTTTATCACTGATTAGAATAGCTCACACTCTTATTCTTGCAATCCTCCTTTTTCCTTTGATTGTAAAACCTTTGTGTTCCACATTGGCTTAAAAGGGAAATGCCATGCTTTATCTGTTTGTAAGAATTTGGAGTTGAAGCCATCTAGGAATTTTGGGCACATGTGACTAATTGTCTTCTTACTATCCAAAAAAGTACTCTAGATGACAGACAAATTAAAGTAATTTATTTTACAGGTCATCATCCAGATTAATAGACACTGTTATCTACAAATAAAGGCATGAGGAAAAAATTTTAGTAGGTAAAAATTTATAAAGTTGGTGAATACTATGTGAAACAATCAACATAGTAGATACTAAAGGAAAGAATAATAATGTGGATGCTGGCAGACAGCTTTTAAAATATGAAAACCTCTCATTTTACAATAGATTCAATGGCATCATATATTGGTAAAGCATGTTGGAATGAATTTATGTAAAATGAAATGTATGACTAACTTAAAAGTTTTTTTCACTAAATGTATCTTGCTTTCTGAAATAAACAAAATGCTCATAATTAAAACCAGTTTATTCTTCTTTCATTCATATGAACACACACACACAAATGCAAACATATATTATATATAATTGTGATTGAATATCTTTAAAGATTGTTTATAGAGTTTAACTACATTAGTTTAGAAACTGGAATAATTATTATTTTGAAAAACTAGCTATAACAGCTAAACTACAATTTATAGGATTTGCTATCAGGTCTATGCACAACTGCCTTATTTCCCTATGTTTGAGTGCAGGTTTTCTTACATCCCTGTATAGCATAAATACCCAGCCACCAATGTGCTTGACTCAGGTTTTCCTTTCCCTTATCACATTTTAAGGCTTATTTTAAAGTGAAGATTTACTCTCTTTCCTCCATCCACAGTGGTCAGCACTTTGTATACACTTTTGTACTTCAGAAAAAAACATTCACCAGCATTTCTTGCTTCTTCAGGGACCAAGAGCAAAGAGAAAGAGAACACTGTCATCAACTGAGAGCCACTCGAAAGTACAAACATTTTGATGTTTTTTTGCTGCATTTCATATTTTGACCTTGGGAGTTCTTGCAAACACAGTGAGATGTCAATGATATATCTGGATAATTTAAAAAGGACAAAATATCTTGTTTACTTGCGTTATTTCTTTGATACAAGACAAAAGGAGAATGTTTAAAGGTAAGCGATATCCCACAAATCTGATTGTCTCCTAGTGTCAAGATATTTTAAAAAGTTAAGATATATTCTCTTAAGCATGTCACTGTCATTTCTCCTTTAACTTTAAAAATAAATGCAGAAAGCAAGGAGAGAGTTCATGCAGAATACAGAAATCCACACATTAAACTTCTAAATGTAGTTTGTTTCACGGGTAGCTGACTGAATTTTATCTATCAAATTCACCATTGATGGGTATACTACAATTCTTGTGGTCATTCTAAATCACCTTATTAGCCAATATGCTAGAGGAGTGAACTTTGTAATCCATACAGAAGTTACTTCAGTGCATTCTTTTTGTATTAAGTTAGTGGCACAGTCTGTCATTATACCAAATTTTACGCTTTAGAAGCAATATAAAAATTATGACATTTTCTGTAGTTTTGACTTTGAAATGTGAAACCACTTTCAGGGTATACACTCAAATAAATGCCAGGACTCATGTGCATAGACACACACACTCACACACACTCACATTTAGATTCATAATTACTTCATACTCCCCTTTTAATATTTACATACAAAGTTGACCTGTTTTAGGTTTTGGTTTCCTGAACAACATACCTACCCCATTATATGTTAACCCTTGTCTATAGTTCATACCAAAGTTGTTTTCAATTCATCTTTGTAGAATTTCAAAATCATTTTATATTAATTTTATTTAATGTTGCAGCAAACACGGTCCCAAGAATGCTAATGATTTGGCCATTAGTTTTTCCATAATTGAAAAATGACAAATTTGATCATCTCTAAGGGTTGAGCATGTAATCTATAACCAGTCTAATTGATTGTTAAAGAATGACAAACAATAAACTTATTTTTTATTACCTTGTCCAAATTATTAACATATCTTGAAATTAATGTAGTAATATTTTTACAATGCTGTTAAGTGCTAAGATTTATTATTTCCTCACCTATATGGATAATTTAATGTATTACACAATATATTCTGTATATTTAATCAGCAATATTTGTATTCTTTAGCAATGTATTCATTAATTAAAAATTAATCTAATCATTTGTACTGTATAATTTTATTTTAAAATTCAGAACAAAATTCTTATTTAACTCTTATTTAACAGTTGAGAAATTATCAGAAATTACAAAATTAGAATGATGTGTCCTGAATGATCTTTACTCCATTTTGGAAGGGAAAAAAATCAGTTGCCACAGCCACATTTTTAATGAAAATAAAATAATCCACTACAAATAGCTGATTTGGGATATAACTTGAAATATATATATATATATATAACTTGGATATATAGCATATCCATAAATAGAATAGGCCCACAAGAATGGGTTGTTGCCTGACAGTTCTTTTGGGAAAATACTCAAATCCCTCTGTAGTCAGGGACCCATAGATTTAGCATAAGGTTACAGTGATGCCAGGTAGAATTAAAAATCAAACTCACAACTTTATGAATATCACCCAAATATACCAATCTAATACTTCTGATTATTTAGAAGAAAACTCACCTAATACATATCTTCATAGCAGGAATGATTACACTCAGATGACTATAATTAGCTCAATCTACCTATGTGATGAATCCTCATTTTGAAACTCTTATATCCAAGTATGTTAAAACATCAACTGTACAGTATTATCTTATTATTGAGGTAATTGTTTTCTAAAGATATCACCATTTTTGAAATTGTGAAAACAAGTTATCATAGGACAAAATAATTCAGCATTATTGAAATAAAAATATCAAGAAGTTATTTTAAACATATCTTAAACTAGTGAAAAAATCTACGCTATCTAGACAAGTATAATTAAACTTTCTCAGATAAAATTATACTTTCTCACTAAATTTTCATGCAAAAATTTCTAGGGCAAAAATTTGAAGTTTACCAAATTTCCTTGGCAAAATAATTTACTTGGAAAGTGATATAGTAGCCATAAATAATAGATTAATAAGATGAAGAAAATCTTGTTCCAAGACAACAATTCTAATTTTTGATGAATTAAAATTAAACATATTTCTTAAGTATTTGATACTATGATATAAAATAATGAGTATAAAGTAAATAAAATAAGATATGCAGGTCTTAGAGGTTCTGTACAATGACTCTGAGAATTGTATGCACTCTGTAACTCACACTTCAAACAGTACAGTGATACCAGCATCCGAAAGACATCCATTGTGCCCACTTCTAGTCTATGAGCTGGGCGTGAGCCGGGCATGGTGGCGCACGCCTGTAATCCAAGCGATTTGGGAGGCTGAGTCAGGAGAATCACGAGTTCAAAGCCAGCCTCAGCAACTTAGCGAGGCCCTAAGCAACTCAGTGAGACCCTGTTTCTAAATAAAATAGAAAATAGGGCTGGGGATGTGACTCAGTGGTGGAGTGCCCCTGGGTTTAATCCCCGGTTCAAAAAAAAAAAAAAAAAAGTCTTTGGTGGTACCCCCTATTCTTTCTGTGATCATAGATGAGATTACAGTGTTCTCTAGAATTTTACAGAAGCAAAATTACATAATATATTTTTTTGAGTCCACCCTTTTGCACTAAACATAATGTTGATGAAACTCTGAACTCCTTTTTTTTTTCTTTTTTTGGTGTGGTGATTACAGTGTTCACAATTGTCAAAACAACAACTTAAACAGCTAAAAAATGGTGAGATATATTGGTTGTGATCGTGATATTAGTAATTTTGAGGTTTCCTTTTGAAAAACTGGTGTACATAAATATGAAAAACATAGGTATGGAAGTATAGAGATTTACTAAATACAAATTGCAGTAAAAGAAATATTTTCTCAGAGTAAATAGAGGATTTTGTTATATCTGTAAAGTACTATGAAAATAAATAATTATGAAATAATAACTTTATTCAGCAAAATATAACATGACAACAAGGTCAATGTAAATATCTATTTTACACAAGTAAAAACATTTTGTTTATCATTGAAAAAGCAGACTTACATTAGAAAAAAGGAAAATTGTTTTAGAAGAAATGGTGACAAAAGTAGGTGGAAAACATACAGATTAATCCAAAAAATGATTGTTTAAAATTATGATGACCTATTTGAATTTAGCACATAAGTTAATTTAAAAACTAGACAAAAGCTACAATAAACACATGAAATGACAAAATTAAGCTTTCTGAGATCTTGCTACCGTTAAGGGAAGAGAAAGGAGATAGTTCTTAGTGTCAAATTTTTAAGAAGTATAAACTTATTCACTAAAGAATAAAACATTTAGAAAACCCCCCCAAGATCCAAAAGTGAGAGTAAAATAGAACAAATTAAACATAAAATAAGGTAGTGTAAATAAAAGTCACAAATTATAATTGCAAAAGTGTCTTCATGTTCACAAGCAATTCTCTTTCTTTCTTTCGTTTTTTTTTT
>JAJEJO010053575.1:98558-116714 GCA_020662805.1 Glaucomys volans
CACGCTTCAGATAGAGTACTAATCTCCAGAATCTACCAAGTACTCAAAAATCTTTACACCAAGTACACTAATAACGCAATCAATAAATGGGCCAAGGAAATGAACAGACACTTTACAGAAGAAGATCTACAAGATATATGAAAAAATATTCAACATCCCTAGTTATAAGAGAAATGCAAATCAAAACCACCTTAAGGTTTCATCTTACCCCAATTAGAATGTCTTTTATTAAGAATACAGGCAACAACAGGTATTGGCGAAGATATTTTTAAAGTAAGCTTAATTGTTTCTATTTTAGATTTGAGGCTACTCATATAGAAAAAACATGAAATTTTAGTGTGAGATGATTTTGATATTCTATTACAATTCCTCTAATGAATTTTATTATTATAATTTAAGGAATTCTGTTATTTCCTCTTTAAAATCATCTCTGGATTATTACACTGAATTAATACACTATATTCATTATTCAGCAGTCAGAAAATTTCCTTTCCCTTATTAGCAGAAATAAAATATGCCCTTTTACAACTTTTAAAGGACCTCAGGTAATAAACAAATTTGATCTTTAAAGCTTTAAATAAGTGAAATAAATTATTAAATAAGGCAAGTCAGTAAATATGAAATTTTTATACTGAAAACTGTCAGTCCACACAGCAGTTATCTTATAGTAATTATATTTCCTCGTGAAGTGATAAAATCATGATTACTACACATTTTTCACATCACATTTTAGCTGTCAATAAATATTGTAGAGGATGAATAGAGAATAGAGAATAGTATCCTGATAATTGAGAGAAGACATTGATGTTTCTTATCTTAAAACATGGGGGAAAACTGTGGTTTGTTCAAGGCTGACACTCAGACTTCTTTAAAGGGGAGGGTAAGGAATAATGGAGTAAAGTCAGCTTCCACAACAGAATGAGGGCTAAGCTGAACCTTCCCCATTCTGCTTTATTATGACCTCAAGGATGTGAATTTTCCTCCTGTATTCATGAGATTCTAACTATGCTGCCATTGTCATAGGTAGATTTGAAAAGTAAAAGCAAATGACCAAATCTCATGGAATTCGTATTTACATAAAAGGAAGAAAAAAATAAGTAAACCAACATACATTAAAACCCCAAATTCATCTCAATTGCTCAACTCATAGAGGTCCTAATCAATATGAACCATTAAAGTCACAGTGAGACTTCAAATTTCAGCCCTTATTGTTGCCAAGTTGCTGACTAGCTTTGCCCTCCTATAGTACATATTTTTAGTCACTTATAGATATCGTCATAGTTTCAGGGCAATTATTGAAATTAGCAAATCTATAATACATTTGGAATAACGTTTTGAAGGTAGTCTAATGACACAGATAGTGTGCAATCAATACAAAACAGCAGGAGTGGAGTTATATAGTGATTCTCAATCACACATTGTAATATAAATTGTGGGGCTTGCTGTGTAATGCCTGCCATAAATCTTTACATTTTAAAAGTGTAGAAAAGAGTAGGAATTTTTTTTCTTGAAAAGAGGAACAACTAAAATTGTGTACATTAAGGAGAATGAGAAAATAACTACAAATGCACCTCGAGGGTTTGGAAGACACACTATAATACTGGTATATAGTTGAGTTTTTGTTTTATTCAATTTTAATCAATCATTCCTTACTTTTTTATTTAAAAAAAATCTATCATGCAAAAAGCCCTGGGTCCAACCCCCAGTGGCAGAAAAAAAATAATCATTTTGTTTTCTTTTTACACTTTGCATTTTTATGTTACGTTATTTTCCTTACTTCTAATGCCATATCTTTCCCCTAACTCTCCTGTCTTCTCCCTCATAGGTAGGATTGACACCTAAAAACCTATTAAAGCTAAAAAGGATTCAACTTTACTCTTGTTCACAGGAGCAAAAGCACTCCACTAAAGAGTGCAAAATACTTTATAATACCTTTACTTAAGCCAGGGAATTCAACCAAGGGTAATTTTTGCATCCTAGGGTTTACTTTGAAATGGCAAGAAACATTTCCATTTGCCACAACTTCAGGAGAGGATTATTGCTGGTTATCTGATAGGTAAGAGGGAAAGGATGTGGATAATCATCTCAAAATGACAGGTTCGAGACTCCAAAAACAATTATCCATCCCAATTTGATGATTTCCTAGAGATTAAGAAACTACTACAAATGGAGGTTAATTTGTATAGTTTTTTGGAATACAGAAACACTTTTCATGAAATTTAATGACTTGCTTGTTTCTTTTAATTTTAGCTATGACATTTACATATTTTCACTTTTCTGTTATTGTATTCATTTTCTCTCTTTTTAGTCTTCTTTCTTTTTCTGTTTATTTTTTGTCAACTCTTATTTACAGTCAGGCTTCTTTTGCTAAGAATACCTATGTATTCACTAAACTCTTTCCATATTCTGATATTGCTTATTACATCACATTCCAAAACCTAAGTAGGACCTGAAAAGATAAATATTAGCTTAAAATTAGGTGTTACATTATTGGGTACTTGCTATGCAGAGATTCCATTATGGATATAGATGTTGTAGGTATAAAATAACATAAATCTTCCTGCTATTACATTAAAAACTTATAAAAAATTTCCCATTACGTATCTAAAATCCTTCTTACTTTCAATGAAAAGCAGTACCACAAATTCGTAAATGACACGTGTTTATGTGTGTACATGTGGTTATATCCACATATGTATGCATATACATACTTACAAATATGTATACAAAATCATGACCATAATTCTTTTTTTATGGCACAAGAGATTAAACCCAGGGGTCCAGGAGTGTTTAACCACTAAGCCATGTCCCCCCCCCCCCACGTTTTTCTTTAACTTTTAGACTGGGTCTCACAAGTTTTCTTATGTCCTCACTGGGTTTGAATTTAATGATTCTCCTGCTTCAGCCTCTCATGTCGCTGTGATTATAGGCATATGCCACTGTGCCCATCATGACCATAATTCTAAAACTTTCCTAGATCATAGAATTATTTGGAAATGAAATTGATCACATTTTATTTTATCCTGAAAATTTATTTAGCTAAACTATCTTGTATTATGTTTGAAATATGCTTATCTTACTTGCTTTGTAAATTTAATTCAGTTCAACAAAATTATATTACAAATATTCCAAGTGCTAACAAGTAGGAAAATCTGAAGTATAGAAATGGTTAGAAATTGAGATTCAGCAAGCATTCTGGTTAGTTGTAAAGCCCATACTATGGCCAAAGTAAAAGGGTTAGAAAAATAGAAGAGATCACTAGGAAGAGCAGATCAAGAAAGTAAGAGGCCAGGATTTTGGATTGACTATTTAGAAAGACAAAAAGTTGGTCAAAATCTGGTTTGTGAGCGAGGCACAGTGGCACACTCCTTTCATCACAGAGACAAGGAAGGCTGAGGCAGGAGGATCCCAAGTTTGAGACCAGCCTCAGAAACTTAGCAGGACCCCGTCTCAAAATAAAAATAAGAAAGAGCTGGAAATATAGCTGAGTGATAAAGTGCCCTGGGTTTAATCCCCAGTAAAAAACAAAGAAGTGAAACAAAATAAAACAAAAATCTGGTCTGTGACGCATTTACTAAGGAATGAAGAGAAATTAGCAAAATGTTGTTAAAGAAGAAAATGAGTAAGGGTATAGGACATATCAAATTAGACAAGGATTTCCTTATTTATTTATACTTATTTATTCAGTTTTTAATTTAAAAAAATTCTCAAAAAGAAACTGCCTAAAAAGTAAAGAGTAAAATGATCTTGCTATATAAGTATAGGATTTTGATAAAATGATCAGTTTTCATTTGAGAGATATTCAAGGAACACAGTCTTTTGAAATTCTAACTTTCATTTAAGGCCAAGATTGATAGGGAACATTCAGAGTCCATCTTGTGGACATTGAGGCAGCCCTTTAACTTATAAAAAAGAAAGAAAAATATGAACATAAATTTAAAAAATCAAATTTATTTCTGTTTATTTATTTCAGTTCGAATGTTTTTGTCTTGAAAAGGACTTTTGAATTACTGAGAGGCCTTTTCAAAGCCAATCACTATTTGATTTCCAATCAATTTTTCAGTTCCAATTTTTATTACAAGAAATGTGGAAACCCTTAAGCAGCAGAACATACAGAAAAAGAATCGGAACTTGCATAGCTCACTTTGACAAATGAGGATTAAGTCTATGTCAGGGAACAACAGATTTCTGTAAGAGTTGCTGAGTGAAATTCATGAAGCATCATTCCCTTTGTCCTGAAGTCAATGAGGTCATTTTTGGCAAGGTCTGCATCATTGATTTGCTGTCCATGTCAGCAAGGAAGGATTACAAATCCATGTTTCAATTTTAAGGTCATGGGAGAAAAAATAACCTTCAACAATTTTCTTCAGGGTTTCCTAGTATCTGCAGATATCTGCCTGCAGATAAATTAAATGGGAGAATTTGCATAGTTTTATTTTTCAAGTAACTTTAATATAGAGTGCCAACTTGGCCAAAAGCAATATTTGTAATAATGACTTGCAGAACTTAAAATTTTGAAGGCTTTTATTCACTCATACATCCATAAAATGAGACACTCTTTGAATTTACCCTTCATTTTCAAACTATTCTTAAAGTAACCTTTCCTTAACTTTAAAAGAATAAAACTTCTCTTGGATTTTCAATGCATTATTAAATGGCATGCTTTATTAAATCAGCAAACATTACGTGGTTAGGAAACTTTTTACTTTTCACTGAAATATTGTACAAATTCACTTAAATATACTTCATGGCCTAGCTGGTGGAGATGCAATTTCACAGCAGTAGGGAAAAAAAATCAGAATCACCTAGCAGTACTGGATACCAACTCTTGCTCTGCAGAAACAAATGTGCCTTCACAATGCGCCATGCGTTTCTTCACATGTTCCTAAGTTGTGAAGAATCTTAGCTGTCTCATAAGTAAATGAAATGCCAAGAATTTTCTTCTAGTTTAGCTTTCTTTGACCAAAAAACCAACCATGTCAAATCTTCATTTGTTTAAGTCATGTCTTTATTTATAGGACATTAAATATCTTGGTAGACACTTGTGGTATCATTTAACTTTATGAAGAGGAGTCATGGCATGGCCATTTCTTTAACTACCAACATTCCAATAGGAGAAAATAAGATATTATAAAACGGGATTTTAGTGTGGTTGAATTCATTTGACAGGCACATTGCTTTGCTCGTTTGATATTTCCCTGTGATTCATTTCCACAAACCAGTTGAATATCTTGTATTATGGTTTGGATATGATGGGTCCACCAAAAGCACATGTGTGAGACAATGTAAGAAGGTTTAAAGGAGAAATGATTGGGTTATGAGAGCCTTAACTCAATCAATGAATTTATCCTCTGATGCTAACCAAAGGCAGGTAGGATGTGGTGGATCCCTGGCGTCATTCCTTTGGGCTAAGTATTTTGTATCTGGCTAGCGAAGTCTCTTTCTCTGCTCCCTGATTAGCACGCAAGCCTCTTCCTACCACCACACTCTTCTGCCATGAAATCCTGTCTCACCTTGAGCTGAAGGAATGGAGCAGCTATCTATGGACTGAGACCTTCAAACCTCAAACTGTGTGCCCCAAATGAACTTTTCCTCCTCTAAAATTGTTCTTGTCAGGTCTTTCAGTCATAGCATTTAAAAAGCTTACTAAAGTACCTTCCTTCATTAAATGTCCCCCAATTATATGACTTTCTAATTTATCATATGCTGATCAAGTATTTTGTTTGGAAAAATCTAGATTTTCATGTAGTTAAAGATAGATTAGCTCAATCCTTTATTCAGAACTAAGAATTCACATTTTCCAATGTATTTCTTTTTTTTTCCCCTTTACTTAATGAATAAAAATTTAACTTTATCAATTTATTGTCTTGGTTTGGCTGTTATTTTTTTTATTTGACTATGATCAATTAAAATGAAATCAAAGAGCATCTGTTTTTCAATTTTTCTGTTTGCTTACATATGTATAGCAAGCGTTGTAATCCCTGAGGAAAGGCCTATGTCTATAAGAACAAAGTGTAAGCATGTCTTTCTAGTTCTGATCTATTGAAAATTACGTTAGACATCACAATATAGTAAAAGTGAAGATTATCTTTGTGATAAAGGACTGTACTATTTCATATTAATTTAAGTAGTAGAGAGAGAAAAATACTTTAAATACCTAAGCCTAGGTTTCTAGTGAAGAATGTAAGCTAAAGACTTACATTAAATTTTGCATCCTCATGAAATTTCACATTAGCTATTGTGAGAAAATTGTTTATTTAAGACTTAGAGCTACAATAATAGAGATTAGAGATGATATGACAACAGCAATAAATTTAACAGTAGGCAAGCAGATAAACAAGAGGCAACTGGAAGTGGCTCTGAGATAGTTGTAACTTAAAACTAAAGTACCAAGAAGTGAGAAAATACCTGATTTAAACTGGAGAACATTCAAGGCATCAAAAATGGCCATCAACAGGTACTTGAAATCAGGGATCAGAGATTGGTAACTAAAATAAGGGCAAGCCTTTGAATCCTGTTTTGAATACTGTTTATGAGGCAGTTATCTCTCTGCAGTTTTTGAGGCAGTTAGATCACAAATAGCAACCTGTTACACAATTTCACCTTTCGCATTCAATTTTAAGTACGTCGTGATTTTCTCTGTAACCAGTTATGGTGAAGTAACCATATCTATAGCTTTTTATTAAAAAAACTCAATGTCTGATTCAAAAAAGGAAATTGCATATTTACTGTTTATTGTTGTTAGGTCTTCCTGTGTTTTCATTAGAAATATTTTCCTTTTTGTCTGAAGAATTTCCTTCTTTATGTCTTATCATGCAGGTTTGTAGACTGCCTATTTCTTACCCAATATTTATTAATTTAATATCTGAAAATAATTTGGCACATACAGGTGAATAGGAAATGTTCACAGAGATTTTAGTGTGCTTCTATTCACTATAAAACAAACATTGCATTTTTTCATCCTCAAAAGCAGTTTATAGAAAATTAGCAAGAAATGTAGAACATTTCTAATTTGTTCAGAAGGAGTTCATGCCAAGTTGATATATTGAGCACATAAATATTTATGAAATCAGTCATGGGGAGGGCTATAGGAATTAGCTTTATATTGATTATGCCTAGTTATCTGTTCTGTGTGTGACAATATGAAAATGGGTGCAAGTTGCTCTTATTGATTTACTGTCCAATAAATAATTACAGTTCATTACTTATTGATTATGTACCTCTGCAATCATTTCACTTCTCTCTTATTTGTGTTATCAATGTCAGTTTTAGAGTCTGAACAATTTATACACAAAAATTAAAAGTCAGTCACAAAGATAATATGCTCTGTCAAATAAGCTGTGTCCCAGCTCGCCTATTTGCATGTGACAAAAGGATGTATTATTCTGGCAGCCAGAATTAACTCTTGTAAGGGTACTGAACAAGTCTCATTCAGAAGTCTGTAGACGCTGTTCTGTTTGGTCATATAAGGTATCCAGTAGTTCCATGTCAGAATCTCTCCACTCAAATAGCATCTGGAGGAACACTACTCTGAGCCCAGGTTGTCAGGTGGGAAAGGGGCTAACAAGCCCTTCAGGCAGCTGTCCCAAGTTTTCATTTATCCTGGTGTACCTAAATTGCTATTAGTGGAAATAACTTCTGGCTCTCGTTATAGGCATGAAGATGATAAGAAAATTGAAAAAAAGGAACCGAAAACTAATAGGTTGTTATTCAGATATTATCCACAGAAGGTCAGAGACTGCATTTTTTCTCTCATGCTACTGCAGTCATTAACTAAGCCAGGATTTCTTGACGGTATTATGTGCGTCAGTTTCCATCGCATGTGATTCTAAGAATGAAGAAGTTTCAACCTTCACTTAGATATGGAAAATTGCTTTTATCCAAAGCATGGAATAATTCTACATGCTCTCTCTTCAAAAGGACCATCTGACACTGGACCCTAAGGAAGAGAAGCAAACATCGCCTGCCACAAGGGTTTCAGACAAGTTGCCCTTGCTGTTCTTTCAGAATAACTAGCAGACATAAAAACCACTAGGAAACCTTAATTTTTTCCATTGGAAGATTAAATATCAGGATTGAACTTTCCTGGAATTCTGTGGACATTGAGAGGAATCAATTTCTTTTTCACCTCTCAGCAATGGCACTGAGGTTAAAAAGTGCATTTCAAAGAAGAGAGGCTTAATTGATGATTTACTTTTATTTTTCTGGCGTTTACATAGTTTAAATACAATTGCAAATAGTGTAAATCTCATAATCATGTCAATTATTATGTATAAACATACATAACTATGCTGAATGTTAATGAAAATAAATAAAAGTATGACTCCTAACAGTGCTCTCAAATTTATTTGTTTTCAAATTATACATTAAGGCACAGGAAAAAACAAACAGCCAACAAACTTAAAAGCAGTTATTATACTTCTGTTTTTTGCTACCATGATTATAAATGAATTTCTTCATATAACTTGACCAAATAAAAATGAATCCTGCAATTACATCAAATCAGAGTTGACTTCAATGTTAAGAAATCATTCCTATCTCCATCCTGGTTTATGCTCAGTGAGTCCAACTATAAATTAGCTGTCTCCTATTCTCACCTGATCTCACCATAAAAATTAATTTGGCCTATAAAAAGTAAATTATGTCCTTAAAACTAAAACTATTCATCCTTGTGGGTGTCCTTAGAACTTCCTAGGTCTTTGGATGGCTATCTGGCATTAATTTTGAAAGATTCTTAGGCGACATTACTTCCAATGTCTCTACTATTCTAGCATCTCTCATCTCTTTTCATTATTCCAATTAGTGTTTATGCCACTTTAAATAATCTTTCAGTTTATGACAATGCATTTATTCTGTTTATTTTTCTGTCTCTCTGTGCACTTCAGATTGGTAGATTTTATTGACATATCATCAGGTATACAGATTCATATCTCAATCATGTCTATTATACTGATGATCCAATCAACAGCATTCTTAATTTCTTTCACAGTGTCTATAATTTCTAGGATTTATGTTCAATTCTTTAACTTTTTGCTACTTGCTTACATTATCCCTCACTCTTTCCATGAGTGAGATAATATTAATTATAAGTTTTTTAAATAATCAGAGTTATTTTAAATTCCCTGTCTGAGAATTTTAAAATCTATGTCACATCTGAGTCTGGTTATGACAGTCTCTTAAATAGTGTCATTTTCTTTCCTCTAAACATGCCTCATATTTGTTTATCTTGATGAAAGCTGGACATGATGCATTGACTAATACTAACTGATATAAATAGGCCTTTGTGTGATGTTTGATGGCTAGGAACTCTTCTGCACTCAATGTTTGCTATACCTCAGGTGTCAGAGACTTTGCATTCCTTTGGTGCTCTGTTTGACTTATTTTTGAGGTGCTGAGGATGGAAGCCAAGACCTGGCACATGCTAGACATGTGTTCTAACACTGAAAGTTAACCCAGACTCCAGATTCTGATAAAGTCCAATTATCTTGAAGTATAACACTCTTTTTTTACATGGAGGAAAAAAAAATATATCACATTGTTGCCAGGTAGCAATTATGGGAAGTGCACAGTTGTAATCCTAGTGATTTGTGAGGCAGAAGAATTTCTAGTTTGAAGCCAGCCTCAACAAATTAGTGAGACCTTATCTCAAAATGAAATATAAAACTGGCTGGATTTGTAGTTCAATGGTAAAGCACCCCTGGGTTGAATCTCCACTGAAAAAAAAAAATCAAGTCATATACTTTAAATCCACACAGTATTTATTTATCATGACAACTTACAAAATGATTAAACTGTATTGACAATTATAGACAGTCTGTAGTTTATCATAGTTTAAATTCATTTGAACAGGAAATAAAAAGATTCTTGTTGGTTTGGAAATGATTTTTTTTCTCTTTGATGCTTACATCACATTCTCAGATGTAGTACATTAACTTACTGATATTCTCCCACAAAATTTATATATGTAGACTTTTATACATATGTGTATAACAAGGTTTTAGTGAGTCTACTCTAAATTAAAAAAAAATGATTCTATTGTGAATTTAAACTAAATCAATGGAGAAAGAATGAAAGTGTGCATAGATTTGCTGATTTTCATATAAGAAGGAGATGAGGAATAAGTGAATTATGTCCCTGTTTTACTGTATATTGAGAATTTAAATGATCTGACTCTTATCCACTTTGAGTACTTACCCATTTTTTTCTAAATAGCAATGAACATTTTTAGTTGAGGTGAGCTTGAAAAAGGATGAATTATGTCAAGGATTATAATTAATGCAGTGATATTCAAATCAAATGAAAAAAAATTTGCAAGTCTTTACACCTATTTTTTTATTGAACTTTGATAATTTACCTCTGGGAGTTGGTAGTTGTATGGGAAAACAAAGATGAGTAGCTTTTGCTGTTCGTAAAGTAAATGCAAGATAGTATGCCTTAAATATTTATGTAATAGGATATGTGTTTAAAGTTTCCTTCAGTGGAGAGTAAGTTTCACTCAGAGAATCACTAAGAATCTGGAATTTTTAATATTTATTAGTGCATTATAGGTATACATAATAGTGGAATTCATTTTGACATATTCATAAGTCTTCATAACAGTTTGCTCAATTAAATCCCCAGTACTTCTTTTTCCTTCCATCCTCCCTCCCCTTGACTTACTCCCGCTACTCTATTGCTTTTCCTTCTACTTATTTATTCTTTAAATTGATGCATTGTAGTGTTTTTAAAAACCTAAAACACTGTATTTTTAAGTAAGTCTTTAAAATCTATGAAGGAATCTAGAAAGAAAAGCAGGAAGTATATATTAACTGCAAACATCAAAAAAAGTGAGAAAGAAGCTAGTAACTGCCACATATTATGAATGACATAGATTTTTCCACTTTCTTTTGTGATTTCTATACTGTCATCAAAGGCAGCTCAATAATTGTGCTTCCTTGCCACCACTATTACTTTGACCATCTCTGTAATTGAAGACATGCACCACTTCATAGAGCCAGGAAAAACAAGGAAGTTTAACTTGTCAAACTGCTATATTACTATAAATTACAAATTTGAGAGCTAGATGTTTTCTCTAGCCCCTGTGTGAATAAAAGGGCTAGAGAAATGAATGTTGTTAGATTTTTTTGACACATCACATATAAATTATGTGATCACAGGTAAATTATGTGGAAAAACATTCATATCAGGCACCCATGCAAACCCATTATTTTCATATAAAAGTATCTTCGAATCAAGGGTGAGAATCATTTCGAAAAATAATTTATATGCTTACTTTGAAGGACTATATGGCTTGTATTTAAGTTTCTTGGAAATTACTTAAATATACTACAAATAATAATGATAATACTCACAAACAGTGTATTAAAAATATCTCAGGAAAACAACAAAAAGTAAAAACACATCTTAAGCTCTTGACTTGATCCTGTGAGAAATAGGGATCCATAGTATTCTGTAGATTTTTCACTTTAGGATTATAGTTCATTTAGAAAATGCTCATTTGTGCAAAAAAGATAAAGGACACACATTAATCATACATGCAGTAGATGAGTGAGGTAAACAATGCTGTGCTCTGATTCAGAACCTGCATTAGACAGAAGAGGACACGGGGTCAAAGAGGGACAGTGACAGTGGGAATAAGACTTAAATGACACATATTTGTATGTGTTTTTTATTAACTAAATCTGCATCATTATGTCATTAACTTTCATAAAACAACAAAGCACATTATATTTAATTTCATAAATTTTTCTGTTAGTCTTAAGTCATGACTTTTTCTGTCAGTCTTAAGATGATTTTTGTGATTTTTGATGATAATCTATCACTGATCAGAAGTTAAATATTACTATGGATGCAAAGTAGATTTTTTCATTTATACTGCATGCCAAAAAACAAACACTTGAAAAATTAAAATTTGTCTCCAAATTTTATTTTTTAAATTAAAAACTGGGAAATCAGTCTGGATTTCTTTCACATAGAAATTATTATATGTGTCTTCCTGTTTACAGAAGTAGGAGTTCTAAAATTCAAATTGTAATTTGAATTTTTATATTACTTTGAATTTTATGTATCATCTGTTGCAGAAGTTAAAAATTTAACTTCAAAACCAACAAAGTCAAACTATGATTTCAAAAATGATTTCTGAAGGAACCAGTTACAACACAGTCATATATTATGGAAACAATGGCTAATATAAAACCTATTACATAAAATATGTCTATCTTTGTGTGTTAAGTTAAATAAAATATTGGTCTGAAATTGCTACCAATAAAATGATTTTTACATGGCTTCAACAAATATTTAAAATATATTTGTATACTGTATTCTGAATGATAAAAGCTTACTATAGTGCTAATACTTTTAAATGTCCCTTGTTGTATATTATTGGTGAGAAGTAGGGAATGGGGTGCAGGTCAGTGGTAGAACTCTTTATCTAGTGTGCTTGAGGCCCTGGATTTAATTCTCCACATGGAAAGGAAAAGAAAATCATGTTTTAATTTTACAAATAATTTCTGGGAACATAATATTTAACACATTTAATTTACTAATTTGTCATAAAATATGAAAGAATGCCATATGATATGGAAATAGATCAGTATATTTCTCACTTGGAAATATAAAACCTCTGAAAAAAATCACAGGATAAAATTTTGTCTTGGTTAATTTCTAATTTATTTAATAAAATATTTACAATATGTAATGAAAATGTGTCATACTTTATTCTATATATATAGAATATATATATATATATAATTTCACAAAGAAAAAAGTATCAGTGGAAAAGACAAAATATTTACTGCTTTGACATTATATACATGTTTGGAGAAAAAAAATAACTGAAAAATGATGTATAAATAAACCTTATAAATAGTTCTTTATTTTTTTAATTTTTTTTTTATTGTTTCTTTTTATTACAAGGGATTGAACCCAGGGGCACTCGACCACTGAGATATATCCCCAGCCTTGGTTTGCATTTTATTTAGAGATAGGGTCTCACTGAGTTGCTCAGGGCCTCCCTAAATTGCTGAGGCTGACTTTGAACTTTCGATCCTCCTGGCTCAGCCTCCTGAGTCGCTAGAATTATAGGCATGTGCCACCGTGCCTGGCTTTTAACACAAGGAAAAATTATTTTCTGATAGAGACTAATTCCCTTCCTTTGTGAATGTACCTATGAGAAATTTTCAATACAAAAGTATAAACATATAAGGAGAAAAGAAAAACCACAAAATCTTGATTAGAAAATAGTTCATTTAGAAAAAATTATAACGCTTTCATCTTGTTTTAGCATTATGCCATATATTTAATAACTGGAATATGAAGAATTTCATGCAATCCAGTACTGGGATGAATCAGCCACTACATGACGAAAAAGTGTTTCTTCTGGCTGCTGTTCATGTAACAAAGTTAATGTCATTATACAGAAAAGTCACCAGTGTACATTACAGGGGATCAGTGTGGGCCTCAAACTCAAAATAAGAAACATCTTTTTCTTCAGGAAGGGAAGTAAAGTATCTGTCACTTTAGATTGAAAAAGATGTTGACTAATAAAAAAGAAAATCCTGACTGAGCCTGAGAAACCACACCCTCGGGAACACTCAGAGTTCTAAGTCCTGAGCTGGATTGAGTGATTGGAGTGAGGAGGCGGGTGCTATGAGGGGCAGCTTCTCTCAAGTGTCCCCAACAGCCACCATGTAGTTAGCCACCAATGGACTTTGAAAACACTGCAGTACAGAGCAATAAAGGGCTGCCGCATCTTAGAGCTCACATTTTGCTGCATGTACAGAGAAATAGTCTTTCAGAGAAATAAAATAACAAACAAGATATTTATTCACCCCCTTTGAGTTAGGCATTACCAAATACCAAGAATTGTCTGGAAAATAAGGATCCTTAAAGCAAAAGCAGATCAAACAGAATAACTGGTGTAGAAATAATTGACTGACCTAGCACTAAACCATTATCCAATTGTGGTACCAGAATTACTATAACAGAAATCAAAGTTTCATTATATTTAGAATCCAGGTTCTTATTAAACTTAAAATGGTTTGCCCTTAACATATTTGGAGTTCAAAATAATAATATAAATAAAGGTACACACGCGATATGTCTAAATACCAAAAGATTTTTAAACCAAGCAACCAAGCATGTTTTATCTTCTTGACAAGCACATCTTCATAATAAAGTTGGAAGTTAGAGTTGAGTGTAGTATTCTCAGCCTCTTCTGAGTCCATAACCAGAAAGTATGAGTAAGAAGATAAGCAGTTTCTGGCCCTTGTCTGATCTTCCCATTTCCGTCTCTACCAGGTTTATTTTCACAGGATGAGGTGACAATTGTATATGGACCTGGACACAGCAGACTGCCCATTCAAGTTTGTTCCACAGTGCCTCCTACACAAATATTTATACTACATACTATCAGCATAGTCAACCCTGCACAAATTCTTCTCATGCAATTAAAAAGTTTTGATTTTAAAAACCTTTAATATAATGAAGGATCTAGAAGTAAGCCTTTTATTTGACTATAGTTGAATCACTTAGAATGAGGCTATTTTATTTGGCCTTTAGTTTCCAGACTCTGAGAATCTTTCAGATGAACCTAAGATACAACAAAACTTGCTTACTGAGAACATACAGTGTTCTCTAGGCTCCCTTCTGAGGAAGCCCGGGTGGGTCTCATAAAAATTGGAAAGCTTTTAGACAGGGATCCTGTCTTCTGTCTAGAGCTGCATGGCTTTTGTTTTGTATCTCTTGCTGATAGGGTTTAATGGCTACTTCATTATTCCCTGAGTGTCTCAGCTCATCTGCTCCATGTGTGGTTTCTGCCAATCCAAACTTGACTTGCTCATGACTGATATACAATGGTGACCCCTGTAGTCCGTTTCTATTTAGTGCTTTGATGTCTATTGGAGAGACAAGTCATTCCCTTCTATTTCTTATTTGAAATTACAGAGAAAGAATTGAATAGATTCAAAGTTGGACAAATGTCAACATGCCTTTTATGGGGGGAAAATCTCCCTTAGTTCATCTTTATACAAGTAGGCAAAAATCCATTTATATGTTGCTAGGCCCTCAGAATAAGATATATCTACTTCTCTTATTAATTGTCATTAAATTAAACAGATTCTTTTTAAGGAAAGAAAACAAGGGAGGATATTTATTGGATATTACATGAACATAATAATAAAGAGATACATTAATAAAGTTTTAAAAATAAGGTTCTCAATTTTTAAAATATAATTATTGTCTAAAATAATCACAAATTATTTCTTAACTAACACTTTAAAATGTGAAAAATAGATTCCATTTTGCAAATTTAATATATTCTTTGTATTTTTCACATTTGAAAAAATCCAGACATAGTTTACAACCATTTCCTTTAGAAATTAGCAGAACAGAACTGCTTGCTAGTTAATAAAAGACATAAACTACTAGTCACATAAATCACGACCATAAAGGAGAAAAACATAAAATTTCATGAGACTTGCTAATGTCAAGAAGCCTACACTAGTAATTGAATGTTGCTTCAATTCTTTACAGAGCAGACTACTAAGATAGAGATAGGGTTTAATGGCTACTGGAAATGTACACAGACTCAGAAAAAGGGAAGGGACTATCAGTATTCTAATTGTTTGAATGTAGCTAACTGCTTATTGTTATTTACAACTTCTTTCTTGGATGAATGTAAAAGAACACATTGACTTGAGATCTATCCAGTGCATCTATCACAAGATGTATCTTCAGCTCCTAAGTGGTTTTATGCCATTGTATTATGATTACCCACATGGACTGTTAGTTACTTAAACCATCTTATCCTACCTATTAAACTTATATTCTCGGAACACTAACTATAGAAGAGACTACAGAGTTAGATTTTTCCCCTGATATTTGCTAATTGAAGTCACTTTGGGGTTGTCTCAGCTTTTTCCTGTCTTAAATTAGGATAATATCTGTTCCCTCAAAATTGTTATGTAAACTGAATCTGGCATTTTATATACCCTCTGTCTATGTAAGCAATAAAGATGATGTTACTGAAAACGTGGCGGGGAAGGAGGATTTTAATTGTAGACTGAACCAAATTTTAATTGTAGACTCTGCCCAAATTGTGGGCATAGAAGAAATCAAAGTCAAGCCATGAAATTAATTAAGGCAGTAAAATATCATCAGTAAAAGAAGATAACAAAGAAATAATTTTGAAACTTACTAAATTACAATGTCAGTATTTAAATTTTTGAGATTCAATGTGCAGAATACATTATAAATGGACTAACAGCTAACATAAACTAAAAACCAGTAAAGAAAAAAATACATCCATAGGAAAATTCACCTAAAAATAGCAAATAACTAACAGGAATTAACCAGATTTCTACTTTATTTAGATTTTTTTTAAGTAGAATATTCTGAGTTTGGAATTCAAGAAAAGCACAGAAGAAGAATCATATATTCATTCATTATTTTGCCAAAACCATACTATGTGTCAGCTGCTACTATTACTTGGATCTGAAATAGTCCTCAAAGGCTAATGTGTTAAAGGCATGGTCCCAGTCTGGCATTATTAGGAGGTGCTAGAAATTTTAAGAGGTGGGGCCTAGTGAGAGAGGTGTTCAGGCATGTCCTGGAAGACAATTGTGGTACCCCAGTCTCCTTCTTTTCCTTTTAATTTTTTTTTTATTTGTATGCCATGAGGTGAGTAGCTTTTCTCCACCATTCCATTTCTTCCTTGTCATAATGTACTTCATCATCACAGCCCCAAAAAATAGGACCAACTGAGAATGAACTAAAACCTCCATAACTGTGAGCAAAAATAAATTTTTTTTTTCTTTACAAATTATTTTTATCGGGTGTTTTGTTACAGTAATGGTAAGTTGATCAATACACTCATTGTGGATATCAAATAATTCCATTCTTACCAAGAGTAACAATGAACATTCATGTAAAATAAGACTTTCCCTGTCTCTGTGGTTAGCTACACTAAAGAGGTAATAATTAAGCTATGCTTTCAAACATGAGTAACATAGAATTCATCTAGAAAGCTAAGTGCTTCAGCAAGAGGACCGTGTTCAAAGCCCAGGATTCGAAAAGCTAAAGGAAATTTCAAAGACTCATTAAAGGTGAAGGGAAAAAATATGTAATAAAACATGAACCTGGAGAATTTCTCAAGTAACTATATTAATCAAAGCCTTGAAGACAGTGATAGTGACTGATTATTTTATTGTATAAAGAATGATAAGTGGTTTATAGATTTTAATATGGTAAGTAGGAGAAGATCCAAGATGGCGGATTAGAGGAAGGCTGCATTCCTACTTGCTCCGTGGATTCCTACTTCCTCGGGATTCAAACAGCAGGAATATGACTCTCAATGAGATTTTATATTCAAAGCACATATAAGGGGTCCCCAGGTGCCGCTCCAGAACCAACTCACCCGGGCTGGGCTCGGCCCGCCGCGGGCAGCTATGATCCGGGAGCGCCAGACCCTGCAGCTGCTTCGGAGCCACTGACCTGGGTCTGCGCCAGCCAACAAGTGAGTGCGGGTCCCCAGTAGCGCTTTGGAGTCACTGGCCACGGCTCCGGCACCAACCGGCGGCCTCCCAGGCAGAGACCGAGCATCTCAGGCTACCTGGGGCATTCAGAGGCGTCCGGGAAACTCTGTGATCGCGGACTCTGGCGGGGAGATGGAACTACCCCACGCCATTTTGGAGGCTTAACTGGCGGAGAAGGCCCAATACCAGCTTCCTGGGGCTTCCAGCTGCGTCAGGGGAGCTCCAGCCGGGAAACTCTGGGAACGCAGTCTCTGGCTGGGAGTGGAAACTATTCTGCGCCCCTTCCGCAGCTTTCCTGGCGGAGAGTGCCCATCTCGGGCTTCCCGGGCCCTCCAGCCGAACCTGGAGAGGTTGGCCCGAAGCCCCTGGGATCGCTGACTCCGGCGGGGAGGTGGAACTGCTATGAGTTTGGTGGCTTCCCTGGCAGAGTGGGTCCATTTCCAGCTTCCTGGGGCTGCCAGCAGTGTTAGCAGTGTCTGGAGTGATCCAGCAGGGAGCTTTGGGCCTTTGACAATAGCTTACAGTGTCCCCAGGAGAGAGCAACCACTTGCCACTGCCTGAATCCCCAGCGAGGAGTTCAGGTCAGCCTGGGCTCTCAAGCCCAGTGTCTCCATCACTGAGCACA
>JAJEJO010053577.1:680-22464 GCA_020662805.1 Glaucomys volans
CATCCCGTAGCAGAGGCCCACTAGGTCACCAGCATCTTCCAGGCAGGGAGCCGTGGAGGCCTGGAGAGCCTGCACCGTGGTGGACACAGCGGGACAGTGGGGCCAGCATCCTGCCGGCCCTTCACCGCCCTGCCCACAGGTGCCAGCCCTTCCGCCCGGATCTCCTCCCTCTTCCTTTCCCAAATCCGAGCCAGGGGCAGGTGCGCGGGTCTCTGGCGCTCGCTGGCCTCTGAAAGGACGTGAGCAGTCTTTCCTTCTCTGCCCTGGTCAGCTCCGGGCAGCGCCAGGCCTCAAGGGCCCACAGCAGGCCTGCTATGTGTTTCCAGCATCCTGTGGGCCCCGTCCTGGGCCAGGTTCTGCCCGGGGGCTGGTGCCACGGGCAGAGGAAGACAGGTGAGGGCCCTGGGTCCATAGGAAGAGCGTCCCCGAGCGGGACACAGGGCCGGCCAGCGAAGGTGCCTTCCTACAGTGCGGGGACAGCCAGGGACTTGTGGGCCAGGGGAGCGCTCACCACTGGGCTTCACCAGCCCCAGCCGGGAGGTTTTAGGACCAAGGTATTTTTTTAAGAGACGGGATCTCACCATGCAGCCCCGCTGGCCTGAACTCCTGGCCTCAAGTGAGCCTCCCTCCTCAGCCTCCAGAGTCGCGGGCCTGCGGGTGTCCCCACCCTGTCTGACAGGGCGTGTGGGCGGTGCTGGGGACCAGCCGGGGCCTCAGGCATGTGGGCGAGTGCTCACCACCGAGCCACAGCCCCGCGGAGACAAAGCTTTTAGAAATAGAAAGAAGAGGTCAGCCGGAGTGCCCACTCCCCTCCTGCCCTCCCGCCTCTGGGGAAGGAGTCCAGGTGGATGACCAGCCGGCGACCACACCCTCCCCGCGAAGCCCTGAGGGGATCACGGGCTGGAATGAGTCCCCTGCGACTGGAAAGGGGAAGAAGAAAAGAAGAAATAAAAGGCAGAAGCTTCCAGAAGGGCACAGAGGGCGGCCAGGTCCTGGCTGACCTGGTCAGCACTGCAGGCTGGCGGTTCAGAGAAATCCCTGGTGGCAAGTGCCCCAGGCCACGCAGAGGACAGCACGGCCTTGCCCCAGAGAGGCAGCGTCCTCCCTGGGGACAGGACGGCCAGCGGACTGCGTCTGGGTGGACTCGACACCCAGAGCAGCTTGCAAGCAGCACGGAGGCTGCCCCGGGCGCCTGCCCAGCCTCAGCCCCCGACAGGCGAAGGGCTCACGTGGCCCGCGGGTGGCACGCGGTACTGACTGCCCGCAGAGGCCACCAAGACCCAGGTGCTGGTGGAGCAGCTGCGCCCGTCGGCTGGACTCTGCGCTGAGCGCTACCCAGGGACGCAGCTCCCGCCCCCCAGGCTGCCCCTAAGCACCCACCGGCCACTGCAGGGCTGTGCAGCCACCGGGGTGACTAAACCTCTCTGGGCAGCTTCCTCACCTGTAAACAGCCGTAAGGACAGCGCCCACCGCACAGGGGGAAGGACAGAACACAGCTGGGCTCGGGAGCTGCCCAGGAGGCTGATCAACCCAAGGACGTCACTTAATGCCATTTAAGTTCTGTGGCCACCGTGAGTCAAGGCTGCAGCGCCTCAACCCTCACCGGCCTCTAGGCTCCGCACGCAGCCACGCACGGAGGAGCCCGGCAGGAGCCGCCCGCTCCAGAGCCGCCCTGCAGCTGGACACTGCCCTCCGTTCACACGGTCACCCTCGGGCAGAACCGCCCCTCACAGCGGCCCAGAAACTGGGGGACCCCAGCCACCACCCCCCGCTGTCCTCGACTTGAGGCCCCCAAGGCGGGTGAGAGGGGAGAGCCCGGGGGGCAGGAGCCACACAGGCCAGGAGAGCCTGACCCTGGGGTGCCGTCCATCACCAGCCGCGCTGGCCACTGCTGGCCGCTGTGTCTCAGTGCAAAGCCCGAGCCCAGGAGGCTCCTGCGGCCCCAGCCCGAGGTGGGAGGGGCTGGAAGGCCGCCTTCGGGGTCGGGGTCCTCGCCCTGCACCGCTCAGACCCGGGCGGGGCCCAGGGCCCTGCAGCCAGGCAAGCGCTCTGCCCAGCGCTGCCCTCAGGCCCGAGACCCCGCCGTCGGGTTTCAGAGGACGCGATGGAGAAGGTTGCCGGCAGCCCACGGGGTAAGAGCCGAGGAGCCCGAGTCCAGGGGCAGACACTGCCAGCTGCTCGGAACTGGCCAGTGGGGCCCCGGCCCAGGCCACGGGCTCAGGGAGCAGCCCCTGCCTCCGGGCCTCCTCCTGCGATGCCAGGCCTGGTGCCCTGCTGGGGAACTGCGGGGCCCAGGCCCAGGAGGTGTGCGCTGTGGCCGCCAGGCAGGGTGTCCAGAGGTGTGGGGCCAGTGCTCCGAGCAGTGACGGAGAGAAGGGACCAGCCTCCAGTGACGGAGAGAAGGGACCAGCCTCCATGCCAGGGGCAGGCCTGGGTGCCCACAGGGCTGTGCCCTGGGTGCGAGTGCGTGGACCCGAATGCACGTGGCTCACACGTGCCGCACACGGGCGTGCTGTGTGGGCCTGCCGTGTGCACTGACCATGTGGCCCTGCACTCAGGCCGCAGGCACGGGGGTCCCGAGTCTGCGCTGGCCTCCCCGTGGGCGTCCCCGGAACTCTCCGAGTGTCCTGCTGCGGCGGGCAGCTCTGCAGCAGACCCCGGCCACACGGAGGAGCAAAGGTCCCCCCGCGGCCAACCCCAGACACAGACCCCGGGTGGGCAGGTGGAGGCTGGTGAGGCAGGAGGCTCGGGTGCTGCCGGGCGGCCCTGGGACTCGGGGGCCCTGGTCCCTGCAGAGGGTGGGCAGCAGGTCCTCAGCACTGGGCCCTGGCCTGTGCCCTGCCAGGGCAGCCTTACCCAGGCCGTGACAGAGACGGGCCACCTTGCCCAGGTCACGGGTCCCACCTGGCTGTCCTCCACGGGCAGCCCAGCCCTGGGAGGGTGGATGTCCATCCCCAGGCTGGCCAGCCAGCGTGCTGGGGGCTCTTCATGGGGCACCAGGGGACACAGGGAGCCCACAGCCGCGTCTGCACACGAGGTCTCCCGGGCGTACAGCGGTCCCTAGGCAGCCTGGCTGCGCAGTGGCCTCTGGTCCCCAGCGTGACCAGCGGCTTGGAGGCCTCGGGCAAGGCACCTGCTTCTTCGGGTTCAGGGTCCCCAGCCCTCAAATGGACGTGGTCCCTCTTACCTCCCCTCAGCTGTGCACTATTGCCGTACCCGTCACTGCTGCCGGCACCGTGCCAGCGGCTGCCACCCAGCAGTGACAGGGCCCCACGCAGCCCCAGCTGGGGCAGGCGGAGGCGCCAGATGCCATCCGGCGAGTGGCTCCGCCCCCGAGGCCCCCGCCCGCCCAGCAGCCCCCCCACCCCGGCCGCGCATGCTCCCCAGGCCCTGCGCCAGGTGCCAGCTTGGCGGTTCCTCGCTAATTACTCATTCTTACTGGATCAAAGGCCCCCTTGATTCAAAGCGGATTGAACTCGCTCCCTAGCTGAGAGGGCCGGGCCTCTGCCTCCAGCAGCTGGGGCCTCCCCAGTGTCGCCGCGGTAGCTGCAGAAGGCCGGGTCAGGGAGCTGGCAAGGGCGAGTCACCCCGGCCGCCGTGCCTGCACTGGGCTGGGGGGCCCGCAGGCTGAGCACCCCTGGAGGCTGACCGCTGCCCCTGCACCTCGGAGTCCACCCTGTGTGCGGTGCCAAATGGCCCCTGGGTGACAGGCTGCACACAGCAACCAAGGCAGCGCCCCCCAGGTCCCTTCCAGCCGCCGACCTGACTCCCCAGCACCGTGAGACGCGGGTCAGGGAGACGAGGAACTGGGCTGGCGAGGCCCAGGGTCACCCAGGGGCAATGCAGGGCCTAAGCTGTCCCCGCCACCCCCCAGGCTGCAATGGAGCCAGTGGCAATCAGGAGGCAGGAGGCTGGGGAGGGGGGCGCATGGTGGCATCGTTGGGGGCGGTAGAGACGCAGAACAGCTGGTCTCTGAAGTGACATAGCCCAGGCCGGGGTGGCACGGAGAAGGAGCCGGGGCTTGGGAACGCAGGGCCGGGAGATGGCGCAGAACCAGGCCCGCTGACCTGGGGGACAGTGGTCGTCATGCCTGGGTGCTGACCGCCTGCGGTGCACGGGGCAGTTTCCCGCGGTGATGAGCCGACCCAGTGCCCACAGTGCAGGGGCTGAGGAGCCACTGAGGAGCCACCGGACAGGGTGTGTGGCGGGAGGAGCCCCCGGGTGGGGCTCTGGGCTCCATGGAGGGCCAGGGCAGGAGCAGTGGAGCGAGGTCCCCAGAGGAGCCGAGGTCTCAGAGAGCCACCCAGCTCCCAATGCTGGTCCTGGCGAGCTACCAGGAGGTGGGCATTTTATTGTCCCCGCTGGACAGAGAGAGAAACTGAGGCCCAGGCCACACTGCGGGTAAGTGGCGGGCTGCCTTCACGGACTTGCTCCACGCACCAGAAGCCCTTCCCAGGTGAGGGGTGTGCAGAGTGGGAGACACGACCCCGCAGGGGGCCTGGAGAGAGGGAGGTTGGGAAGCCTCAGCCATGGCTGGCCAGAGGCCCAGCCGCCCCATCACACCCGTCTGAGGGAGGCCAGGACAAGATTTTGCCCTTTAAGTCCATGGTCTACTAAATTCAGGGAGGGAGGCTGTTCTAGACCGCCTGGGTGGGCCTGGCTTAATCAGCTGGGGGCCTCCAAGCAGGGCTCAGGCTTCCCTGAGGCCGAAGAAACACCCCAGCGACAAGAGCTCCACCTCCGTGAGGACCCCCTGCACCGGCCTGGACCTGCCTGGCCAGCACCCAGTATGGGCTGGACCCTGGTCATGACCTCCATCTTGCCCGACTCTGCACTTGGGCTGGACCCTGCCCAACGCAGGGTTTCCAGAGGGAGGGCAGCCTGTGGACACACAGGGGCAGGGGACCAGGACGCGGTCGGGGCAGTGCCTGCTGGACGGCCACAGGCCCTGTGGACCCCCCCACAGTGACCCGCCTGGGAAGGGAAGGGGTGGGAGGGGTAGAGGGAGGCTCCAGGGCTCCCCAGGCCTCTGAGCACCAGCAGAGGGACCCCGGGGAACCTCGTGGGGAGAGGCGCCAGGCAGGAGGGCACGCAGCCCACAGGAGCTGCGGGGCACCATCCCTTCCCCTGGCCTCCACACTGTGCAGATCAAGCCTGGAGAGAAGGAAATGTACTCAACAGTCAGAGCGGCTTCTCTGCAGTGCCTGCTGGGCGGGGAGGGAGGCCGGGCGGGGAGGGAGGCCAGCCAGGGAGGGAAAATCCCATTAGTCAGGAGCTGCAGCTTCTGGCCCAACAGAGCCTGCTGTGTGACCCCTGGCAAGTCACTCGCCTCCTCTGAGCCTCTGCTGCTCCTCCAGAGCATCGCACAGTGGGCTGGACTGCACGCTGTAGTCCCAGCCACTCAGGAGCCTGAGGCAGGAGGATGGCAAGTTCGAGGCCAGCCTCAGCAATTTAGCAAGGCCCTAAGCCACTTAGTGAGACCCTGTCTCAAAATAAAAACAAACATTTAAAAAGGGGGCGCTCAGCGGAGGGGGGGGCGCCCAGCGGGGGGGGGGGGCGCACAGCAGGCCAGCGCTGGCCAAGGAAAGGAAGGACACCCAGCAGCCGGGCCATCTCTGGCCCAGCTGGCAGGAGGTGACGGTCTGGGCCCCTCCAGAGTTCCACCCTGAGGCTGCCAGTCCAGACAGGTGCCCGCGGTCCTGGGGGACACCAGACGCAGCGGAGGGACAGAGGCAGCGGGCCTGGTGCTGCGCTCCGGGCAGACGCTCCGGGCGCAGACGGACCGTCCCCGAGTCCCAGGGCCCGCGCGCCCGCTGCCAGCCTTCGATGCTGCGGACTGACCTGGGGGCGGTCACACCCTCTGCCCTTTTTATTTTCATTTTGAGATGAGGGTCTCACAAAGTTGCCCAGGCAGGCCTCAGACCTATAATCCTCCTGCCTTGGCCTCCTGAGTCACTGGGATTACAGGCGTGTGCCACCACCCGGCCTGAGCACGCTGGTGGGGCCCAGCACCTCGTGCTTTTTTGTGACTGCTGCTAAGGATCCTCAGTGGAGCAGGAAAGATGGGAAGATGTTCTCCATTTTCCGACTGAGACCCTGAACTCAGAGAAGTTAGTTGTCTTGCCTAAGGCCACACAGCAGTGTACGCTATGGCTTGGTCTGACTCCCAACTGGGTGGTACTGGATTAATCTTGCCCCAAGGCTGGGCTCTGAGATGTGAGCCAAGGTGCCTGGGGCTCTGTGTTCAGACCAGGAATCCCTCTCCAGACCTCAGGGTCTGCTCAGACTGCTCCAGCCCTGGGTAGGAATGGAGGTGGGAGACCTGGGAGGTCTGGCCCTGGCCTCTGTCCAGCTTGCCAGGCAGGGCGGAGTGCCCTTGGGGAGGGGGCAGAACCCGGGATCCAGGCCGTGACCTTACACACCTACCAGGCAGTGCTCTGGACAGACCTGGCCCCCCTCCTCGCTGCCTGAGCGCCGCAGCCCCGCCCTCAGGCTGGGGTCCCCCTTCCTGGGGACAGTCCCCCAGGTCCTGTGCAGTCACTGGGCAATCTGCTGCCTCCCCATCTCCAGAAGCCCACAAAGTCCCTTTGACCAGAAGGGTCACAAGTCGCCGGCTCTGGGGTCAGGACATGGACTCTGGGACCCCGCCCCGCCTGCAGGGCAGGGAGGCTCATCCTCAGGTGGCCTCCTACCTCCTGGCTGCCCCCAGCAGGTGGGGGACCACCACACCTGGCAGGTGGGGCTTTGCCAAGGCTGAAGGGACGGAGCAGAGGGGACAGGGCTGCTGGCCACCCTGGAGGGGACCTCCCGGGGCCTGCCCTGTCCCTCTGCACATCCCCAGCCTCCCCGCCCGCCGCCCGCCCGCGCCTTCCTCGCGGTGCCCGGAGTGACTGTTTTAATGAGTTCCTGGCCTCTAATTAGCAGGTGCGGCTTTGAAAGGAAGCTGGTGTTTACCTTGCGCGGAGCCTTTAATAACCAGCCGCAGCGGCTCCGCCTGATCCCTCTGAGCCCAGCCTTAATGAGCCTTGGCACCAGGACGGCTCCGGCCTCTCCAGGCGCCCGCGCGGGCGGGCTCGTTAGGAGCTGCGGGCCAGCCAGCGCTCCCGCAGGCGCAGAGAGGCTGGGGTGGGCGGAGGGGCCGGCTCGGGCCACCCTCAGGGCACCCCCATGGGACTGGGGCCACGGGTCTGGTCTGCAGAGGAAACCCAGGTGCCCACCGCCCGCAGTCCGACCAGCCCTGACCTCATCCCCGGGCAGCGGGGAGGGTGGGGCAGAGCCGGAGTGAGTGGGCAGGGTCTGGGCCACTGGGCAGGGTCTGGGCCACCGGGGTGGGTCCAGTGACTCCTGCCAGCCCAGCCCCATGGCCCTCACCCTGCCCTGGAGGAGGGTCAGGGCCTCCGGCCTCCAGCCTGCAGCCTCTGACTCGGCTCCTCCTGCTCAGCCGAGGGGCCGGCCCGGGGCAGCAGGAGGTCCGGGTGGTCTCCAGGTCCCTCTCCATCCAACTGGCAGCGGGAGGCTGGGGCTGGAATGGAGCTGTCCCCAGGGCAGGCTGGTCAGAGCGTCAGGGCAGGCAGGGCCCAGTCCCTCCCTGTCCCCTCCTGGGGGACAGACCCTGCAGGGCCCGGGAAGGGACCTGCACGGTGGCAGGAATATTCTAGAACAGGTTTCTTTTTTTTTCCTTTTAAATAAATGGAGCTGCCTCGCTGCTCTGCCGGGGAAGCAGGCCCCTCCCACCCATTTGAAGGCGCAGAAGAGCCGCTGGGCTTGAAAGGCGGAGTGCGGGGCGCAGGGAGGGGGCCTCCAGCTCCCTTTGTCCAGAAGCGGCCTCCCGCTGGCCGCTGGGCCTTTATCTGGCTCAGCTGGCTCTTCCTGCAGCCAGACACCTAGGGAGGTGGCAGAGGCCAGCCCCAGGCCCCCACCTCCCCAGGGAGGCCCCGGCGGAAGCCCAGGCCCTTCGGCTCATTGGGAGGAGGAGGCACTGCCCGCTGCCCTGGCCCCCAGCTCTGCGTCCCCCACCACCCTGCCCTGCAGGACACCGGCCAGGCCTGGGGCACGCAGGTTTGAGCACTGCTGCACACAGTGCTGAGTCACCAGCAAAGAGGAGCTGAAGGTCTGAGTGGCCTTCTGGGAGGTCACCAGGCCCCTGCCAACTGGACTCAGGAGTGGCCGGGGCTGTGCCAGGTAACTGTGGGACGGGGCCTCCTCTCCAGGACGGTGAGAGCCAGTAGGAAAGCCAAGGTCCTCGGGCGACCTGCAGGCCACAGGGTTTCCTCTCAGGGCTGTGGCAGGGACGGGTCACCCGCACACACCCCCCCACGCTGACCCCCGGGGCAGCACAGCAGCGCAGACCACACGTGGGCCACTGCTGTCCCAAGAACGCACCACACGCGCCCTCCCGGGACCTTCTGTTTGGGCCCCTTCCTTGAACCCGGGTGGCAGGAGGGTGCCGTGCCTGCCCGCACTGACCTGGGCAGCGGTGGTGGGTGCTGGGTGACGGCGAGGCCAGGCTGAGGACGGCGACACCTTCGTCAGTCCTCGTCCCAGCACGCTGGCCTGGGGGGCCTGGTTCAGGCCAGCTCCCGGCCTGGTGGCAAGTGGACAGGCCATCGGGCGGGGCTCCCGCAGCCCAGCCAGCTTCCCAGTGGGCGCCACTGCCCAGCCTCACCCCTGTGGCGTGAGAGCCAGAGCCAGGGCCTCGCATGCTGCTCTGCGGGGGTGGCTTGTCCCGGTCACAGTGATGAGTCTCCAGCTGATGGGGACCCAGATGACAGGCTCTGCCTGGACAGGTGCAGAGACCAGGAGGCGAGGCCTGGCTGATGGCAGCGCTGTGTGACGCACCCGACTCTTTAGTCCCAACAATCATCAGCCCCAGGTACAACGAGGCAACGGAGGAACAGAGATGTTGAGAAACACAAGAGGTCACACAGCCCGGAAGTGGTGGGACTGAGATTCAATCTAGGCTGGTGGCTCCAGAGTCTCCGTGCTCGGCCCCCAGGCCTTTCCGACCCGTCCCCCAGCCGCCAGCCCCGCGTGATGAGCAGCCCGAGGGCCCTGTTTCACGGCCTGTGCTTTCTAACACACAAGGTCAAGTACAAACTGCCGGCCATTTTCGCACCCCGCGTGTTTTTAAAATGGACTTCAGGGGTCCTCTCTCAGATCACAGGACCTGACTTCACCATGATCGTGGTACCACGAGGACCTCGAGGGACAGGGAGGAGCCCCCAAGGTCGAGGGTGGTCTGGGAAGAACCCGGCGCAGCCCAGGCCCACGCAGGCCTCCTGGTGCCACAGGGCGAGGTCTGGCCCCGCGGGAGGCGCCACCTCCAACCTGCAGAGCCCAGTTCCCATCGCCCCACAGGCAGCCGTCCCCAGGGGAGGCCACCGCTCCTCCGGCCACCGAGCTGCCTTCACCTGGCCCGTCGTGTGGATGGACACACAGCCCACGGGTCTCAGCGCCCCTGCAAAGGCCTCGGGGCTGGGCCCCCCGAGCCCATGGCCACGGCCACCGCCACGGCCACCGCCACCGCCACGGCCACCGCCACCGCCACGGCCACGGCCACCGCCACCGCCACCGCCACGGCCACCGCCACGGCCACGGCCACGGCCTCCCCAGCCGCCTCTCCCTCCCAGAACCCCCTCCCGGAAGCGTCAGCTCACCTCGACCTGATCAAACAGCCCCTGACCTCTCACCTTTAACCTTTGCTAGGGCAGCTGACGGGCAGGGTCCAGCCTCAGAAGGCTCAGAAACACCCACGGTGGCACTGAAGGCCGTGGCGACCTCGGCCACGGTGCGGAACCGGCTTCGTGGGGCCACGTGGCTGACGTGGACAGGGACAGGGGCCTGGCCTTCCAGGCGAGCACTGTCCCCCCCATGCTCCCAGGTCCTGTCGCAGCCCGAACAGCAAACCAGGAGCCACTCGGGGGCGCCTGCTCCGCCCCCAACGCAGCTGCTCCGGGAGCAGGGGGCCCAGAGGAGCCGCCTGGGCTCCGGGCTCGCCGGGTGCGTCCAGGCCCCAGTGTCCTCAAAGGGAGCAGATGACACGGCCTCCTGAGGGCCACCAGGGGGCCGGGAGGCAGGTCCTGCCCACCTGCCCCGTGGTGCCAGCTGCTGGCACACGGCAGGGTGAGCAGGCCCCTCGGCCTGCGGCCAGCCCCCTGGTCAGCCTCCAGCACTTCCTTGTCTCTGCAGCGGGGTCGGAGGGCGGCCGCGGCCACCACGGTGCTTCCAGGAGCCTGGAGCTCGGCCTGGCCAGGGGGCTGCCCCTCCCTCCCTGGCTGACCCCTTGGGCCCTATCAGACCCAGACTGGCCGCCGGGGAGGGCAGGGGCGCTGTTCCTGGACGAGAGTCATGTGACGCTGGACGGCCTCTGGCGAATGGCGCTGAGCCTGGAGATGGAGGCTGTCCTCGGAGGCGCAGTGCCACCTGTCCAGCCCGAGACCCCAGGAGGCTCGATGTGGGCCCCGCCCTCCCACGAAGGCAGTGCCAGTCCTGAGCAGCGGCGCTGCCCACGGAGGAAGGAGCCACGGTCAGACCTGGTGGTGGACGCGGCCCTGGCAGCCAGAGAGCTGGGAAGCAGGTCCCTGACTCCACCTCACTGGCTCGGGACCCTTGGGCACAACCCCCCGGCCCCCTGGAGCTCAGCGTCCTCATGGCCGAGCGGGGCTGCTGGTGCAGTGAGCCAGCGGCAGGCAGGGTCCCCGCCCTCTCTGTGGAGGCGGGTAGGGGGCACGGGCGCTGGGGGAGAGCGCGGGGCTGACCCTCTGTCCACTCCTCCCTCCCTACCCTGTGGCCCCAAGGCCCCTGCTGCCAGGTCATTTTTAGGACCCTTTGACCTCCCAGGAGCCTGCCACTCCGGACATGCATGAGTGGAGCACCTACTGTGTGCCAGGGGCTGGTGTAGGAGCTGGGGACAAACAGGACCTGTTCTAGATGCTCAGAGGCAGCAGAGACTGGGAGGCTGAGTGGTCAACACGGAGCAGGCAGGTGAAGCACGGGGAACTGCGAGCCAGGGAGTGCTACCCAGGGGCCACCTGAGCAGGCTCCTCGAAGCCATGGGGGTGGCTCTGAGTGTGGCCAGGCAGGACGGCAGGTGCAAAGGCCCTGGGGCAGGGGCAGCGAGGAGGCCCATGCACTCAAGCAGTCAGGCAGGGGAAGGAAGGAAGAGGAAGAGCCAGTGGCGGGCCCGATCATGTCAGTAGGCCAAGTGTACTGGCTCAAACAGTGTCCCCAAAGCCGGCCCCGGACCTCAGAATGTGGCCTCATTTGGAGAGAGGGCCTTTGCCGATGTCATTCGTGAAGACAGGTCATATGGAAGGGGGTGGCCCGAAGTTCACCTCCTCACAGTGCCTCCCTAAGGAGAGAATCCGCCTGGCAGAGGGAAGCCCGGGAAGACGGGCAAGACTGAGCCATGTGGCCAGAGGCCAAGGGACACCTGGAGCCCCGGGAGCCAGAGGAAAGGAGAGAGGGGTTCCTGTCACTTCAGACAGCACACTCGCGGGGACTGCTGACCGCAGCCGAGGAAGCTCGCTCACCGCCAGGGGCCCCTGGTGCAGGGGGCTGAACCCTGGGGCTCTACGCTGAGCCACATCCCAGCCCCTTCTGCTTTGGGATGGGGCCTCACTGAGTCACTGAGGCTGCCTGGAACCTGCCATCCTCCTGCCTCAGCCTCCCTAGCCAAGCTGCTGGGATCAGAGGCGGGTTACCCCGCCCGGCACGTGGCTGCGTTTGTAAAGAGCGGTCGCCCCGCTGCTCACCCGCCTATCCCGGCTCTGTGGGCAGCTGAACTGGGCAGGTGTGACCTGAGCAGCGTCTACCCTGAGGCAACCTAGGAGCTGAGGCCCAGGCCATGCTCTGGGTGGGACCCTGGTGGAGCGGGGACCTAGGAGCTGAGGCCCAGGCCATGCTCTGGGTGGGACCCCGGTGGAGCGGGGTGGCGCCGTGACAGGGCCCCTGCACCACGCAGGGGACGCCAGACGCTGCTCCTGGCTCCGACTCCCAGAGCCCTCCAGGGACACGTCTGTACGCCATGGACGTCTCTGGTGCTCGTCCCTCATGGGAGGATGACCAGGCCCTGCCGCCTGGAGCCTCAGCTGCCAGGGGTTGCCCCAGTTGCCCTGGGCCTTCGCTGACCCAGTGGTCACTGCCTGCAAGGGCTGGACCCCCCGGGCCTGGCGGAGGGTGCAGGGGTCCCCTGGCCTTAGAGCTGATGCCTCTGGGTGCAGGTCCTGTCCCCACGGGAGGCCTCCGTGCCCAGCCACCCAGTCCAGTCGCTCCTCACTGCAGGCTCTGTGATGGCCTCCCCCCCATCCAGGAGGCCAGAGGCCCCCCTTCCAGCTCCGAGGAGGTTCCTAGAGGCCCGGCCCTGCCTGACTCCCAGGAGCAGCCACAGCCGGCGCCTTGAGACCCTTCCTGCGAGGATCCGGGCCATGGGCGCCGCGAGCCGACTGCATTCACGGTGAGCGCGTCCACGTGGGCCGTGGGTCAGCACTGTGGGGCCTCAGCAGCCGTGCACATCAGGCCCAGGCTGACCTCCCTAGGGACAAGGACCCTGGGGACACGTCCTGTGGGGGCTGGAGGTGGCTCAGGGACATGGGTCCCAGCATGGCTGCAGCTGGTGGGGCACCGGGGAGGGCGAGGGCAGCTGGGGACACCACCTGCCACAGGCCCTGACCAGAGGACGTCCACGGCACCCGCTCAGTGGGCTCCCACCCCCACCCAGGCAGGAGCCATCTTGTCTCTAAACTGCCCCTCGTGTCCCCACTGTGCCCCTTCATGCCCACCAACGGACACAGGCCCAGCTCGGGTCCCAGGCCAGCATGCGGCAGTCAGGGGACAAGGTGGGGGCCACTCCCCACAGGTCCCCAGGGAGGAGCTAGAGGCCCGCGGGGCCCATGCTGGAGAGCACACCCTCCTGGCCTCCCGATGACCGCAGACTCCGCTGCTTCAGTGTCTGGGCCCTGCTGCTCCCCACCCGCTGGGTGGCGGCCACACAGGATGGGGCACCCACGCCAGGTCATGTCCACACCTGCCACACAGGCACATGGCCGCCTGGAACCCCACGGGGTCGGGTGGGAGTGGCACTGCCGGGTCTGCCGCCCGACCAGTCACCCCAAAGCCCACCCCAGGCCAAGCGAGGGTCTCCCTGAGGACATCCAAGGTCCTGCAGGTGGCCTGGTCTAGGGAAGGCCAGAGCACTGACCTCCTGCTGCCCCCTACTGGCTGCGAGCCGTCCTGGCACCTCCGAGCCTCCACCCTCAGCCCAGTGGTGTGAGTGAGGCCTGTCCTGAGAGGCCATGCCCAGCAGAGCACTGGGCACCCGTGAGCAGCGACCCCGGACCAGGACGCAGAGGGGTGGGCCCCCTCCTGCCTGTCCCCTGCCGTGGCCACGGGCCACCCAGGGCCGGAGAGCCCTCTGCCTGGGCCATAGGCCAGCGATGCCCAGGAGGGTGGAGGCGGGACACGAAGGGGCCTCTGCTAGCCACCTGCAAGGGCGGGAGGGGACACGCTGGGCCGCAGGCCACCTGCAGAGTCTCCGCGGCTCCCGTTTTGTGAAAGTGGCCACTGGGAGATTGAAACTGCATGGCGGCCGCGGGTTCGCTGCCTCTGGGCTGCCCGGCTGGGGACGCCAGGCCTGCGGGAGCCACAGCAGGGCCTCGGCCTCCGGGGCAGGAGTCAGGTCAGCCGCCTCCCTGGAGCTGCCCAGGCGGAGCCTTGAGGGCTGGGCCGCCCCGCCGGGGCTCCTCGCACCCGGGGCTCGGCACTTGCTCCTGCTCCCCAGGGAGGCCGCGGCCCGCTGCCCTGTCACCCTGCAGCCCGCTGGACAGACCTACGTCCTCCCACCCTTCGGCCGCCGCAGGGGTTGCCAGACAACAGGGCGAATGACCCCAGGGCCTGTCCCCCCTGCACTGCAAACACATGGTGCCCGCGCACCTGGGACGCAGCTGCTCCGACACTCAGGACAAAACTCAGCACGTCCCCAAACGGCACGGGGTCGCTGCTGCTAAGTCTGTGTGACATCGGTCCTGAGTCTGGTGGCCCCGTCCCCACAGGGCGCACGGTCCTCTCCCGTCTCACACAGGGATGGGGCTCCCCGGGGCGCGGGGCTTCCTGGACCCGCAGCACGGGTACCGGCCGGCACGTGCGTGTGCCAGGGAGTGCTGGCCTGGCCGAGGTGGGCAGCTGGCCTCCGCCCTCCCCACTCCAGCCTCCATCCCGACGGCCTGGGCCTGGCGGCTGCCCTGAGCCACCAGGGGGTCACCTCCTGGAGGAGACGTGGGAGGTCCACACAGACCCAGCTCTGTCGCCACCAGGCCCAGTCCTGGTTGAAGCTGGGGTCTGCGGGGCCGCCGGCTGGCCAGCCCGGCCTCAGGTGGCCCCTTCGTCTCGTCCATGGTCCAGAGCTGGCCTACGGAGGGCCTGGGCGCTCTGAGAGGAAGACACTGGAGCAGCTGAGGGTCACAGGCCCGCAGAGCCCGCCCGGGCCAGGCCGCGGTCCTCTCCCTCTCACACGGCTGGGACCGGGGCAGGACCCCTGCTCACTGCCCTGGGTCCCTGGCCTCCCAGCTCCCCCAGGTGGCCAGCCTGGGCTGGAGGGGGGCAGAGGCCAGGCCCGTGGTCTCGAGAGCGACCCAGTGGCTCCCTGACAGCCCCCCAGCTAGTCCTGACTGCCCAGCCCCCAGGCCTCTGGCCTCCATGTCCACTGGTGCCAGGACCCAGCTCCCCACCTGCCCTGCTGGGAGCCTCTCCAGCTGCCCAGGGTGACCAGCAGGGCAGGAAGACCTCTTGGCAAAGGGCAGGGAGGGGCAGGAAGGGGCCCTGGGGTGGGGGTGGATTCCTCTGTCCGCTTCCTCCAGCGTCATGAAAGGGGCCACTGTCCAGAGGAGAGAGGGCCGAGGTGGCCTGGCCCCAGCCCAGCTGGGCAGGCCGTCCTGGGCCTTCTCCCAGGGTGGTCTTTGGGCAGGGGCAGCCCTCCCGGACACAGGGTCACATGAGGCCAGGGTCAGGCAAGGCGTCTGGAGCCACCGAGGACTCAGGGAGAGGCTGGACAGGCCTGGCGTGCGGAGCCCAGCCTCTGGCTGGACAGGAAGGCCCAGGGGGAAGCACAGAGCTGGGTGGGGCTGTGTCCACGTGCTTCCCAGGAGCACCGGCATGGCCAAGGGTCCAAGGGCCCCGGGACGGAGCTGTCCTCTGAGAGAGCACCGTGGGCTCTGCCCTGGGCACCGCAGCGGGCTGGGCGGGCGGGGTCCACACGCTGGCCTCGCACTCCAGCAGCAGCCGGGAGAACAGCCAGACAGAGGTCCCTCCCTCCCCCGCTGGGCCTGACCCCCACTTGGCCCTCTGACCCCAGCCCGGGCTCTGCAGATGCTGCAGGCTGAGGAGAGTGGGGGTGGTCCCGTCCCCGCCCGTCCTCACCGGGAGGCAGACGGGGCGCCGTGAGGAGCCGCGTGCAGGGGGAGCGTGTGGAGTGACGGGTCCACAGCCAGGGACGCGGGAGCCACCAGAAGCTGTACCGGGTGGAGAGACATCTGCAGAGGGGCCCTCGCGATGGTGGCTCTGTGACACTGAGGGGGGATGCCCACCTGCAGGGTCCTCCTGGCAGTGCGACCCCCTGCACCCAGCCGTCCCCCTGCGACTCCGACCAGGGTGAGGGGCTCAGCTCCTCTGCCCGGGAACCAGGGGCTTCAGAATGCGGAACCGGCCTTGGGGGCGGCTGCCCCTCCCCAGCTGCCTCTTGGCCTCCAGGAGGCCCGTCCATCAGACAGAACCACCCTGCTCCAGAGCCTGGCCTCGTGGTGCGGGCGGAGGCAGTGCCATGGCCATGGTGCCCGCAGCCAGTCCTCAGAATCCCTGGCGGGGGCTGGAGAGGACACTGGCCACTGCCCTTCCAGCAGGGCTGACACCTCCCAGGCTCTCTCCTCAGCCTGGGGCCGCTGATCAGGGACCCCCGGGGGCACCTGAGCGGGGCGGCAGGGGGCAAGGGTCAGAGCGACAAGGGCTGAGCGTGGACGGCAGGCGAGAGGGCCTGTGGGAGGGAGGACAGAACAGGGGCAGGAGGACGGCTTAATGAAGCAGCTGCCCCTCTGCCGGCTTCACCTGGACCACCAGGTCCCTGGGGGCAGCGAGGCTGCAGGCCCCTCTAGCTGTGGGCAGGTGGCCAGCGGTCAAGGCCCGAATCCACGGTGGGGACTGCAGGGCGTCCCCTTGTGCCCCCTCAGGGGTCCCCCAGTGCACCCGCAGGGCAGCTGGTGGGGGCAGCTGGCGGGAGGCCAGCCTGGGTGTCCCTGGCCCCCGAGCACGACGGGGTGGCAGGCGGGTCAGGGGTGAGGCCGCGCTAAGTGGCTTCTGCCGCGCGAGGCGGACTGGCGGGCGGCTGAGGGACAAAGCGGCGCTGTTCCCGGGCAGGTCATGTGGAAAGCGCGCCGACCCCGTCACCTCTCCTCTCTGCTGTTTTGTGAGAAGAGATGTTTGTTCCCAGCCGCGGGGGAGGGGCGCCGCCACCACCACTGTAACCACATCAGCTGCCGCGGCACAAGGACACTCCTGGGTGTGTCCACCCCCAGCCCCGCCCGGCGAGCTGCCCCCGCCTTTGTGGCACAAGCCTCACGGGTGCCAGTGTGGACGCAGCTGAGATGGCCCTGGGGCCCCGTGGTGCCTGCGGGGAGGGCCGGGCTCCCAGGAGGCCGGGCAGCGACCACGAGCGAGAGCGAGCGTCCAGGGAGCCCCGGCCTGCGGACGCTCTGCTCGGACCACCCCGAGTCCTGCTCTGACTGCAGCTGCTGCGTCTCCGGGTCGCTGATCCCAGGCCAGCTCTGGACCCCACGGGCTGAGCTGGGCCTGGTGTCACCGCTGCCCGGGAGGCGAGGCTCCGGGTCACAGCAGTGAGTGGGTCTGCAGAGCCCTGGCCTCGGAGCGCGTGGGCGCCGACCCGGCCTGGACGTCCGCAGGAGGCTTGGGGGCCTGGGTCCCCCTCCATCCACACCGACCTCGGGAAGCCGGCTCGCCTCCCGAGACCTCTGAGCAGGGGAGCAGGGTCTGCGGCGGGCGGGCAAGGCTGCTCTGAAGCCCACGTGCCCAGGGCCTTCCTCCAGCAGCCCCCGTCCTGCCCTGTGGCCTCCAATGGATGCCACTTGAGCAGGCAGTGTCCAGCGCGTAGGCTGGGGGCTGTCTGCTTTGACACCCAGTACGGGGTCTTAGGAAGTGAAGGCGGGTCTCTGACGGGCGCTGGCCTCCAGAGCAGGGCCCTTGCACACGCCACCTCTGGACCGAGAAGAGGGCAGCTCCCCGTTCTCAGGGAAGCTGAAACACAGACACCACTGGGGTCTCCTGACATCGTGGTCAGAGCCTCCCTGCCCCGGGCCACGTGGCCCTCCCTGCTGCCCTGGTGGGGACTGTCCCTGCTGCTGGCCCAGCACCCGGGAGGAGGGAGTCGAGTCCTCCCCGCATCGAGCACCACTCCCAAGGGCTGGGCTGTAGCTAGAGCACGTGCCCAGCACGCGCAAAGGCCCTGGGTTCCAAAGGTCGCAGCACCAGATGGAAGAGAAAGAGCCGGTCTCAGCTTCCACACGTGGCATGAGAGCTCCAGGAGTCCCCAGCAGGGCAGTAGAGGCTGGCCTCCCCACAGAGAGCCTGGCCTCGGCCTCGGCCGCCTGAGTCTGTGTTGTCCTGCCCAACGTGGTGTCTACCTGGGGCCTCGGGCCACACGGGATGGTCGAGTCCAAGGATGTGGTTGACAGTGGGACCTCGGGTCACAGGGTGCCAGCCTCACCTCTGAGGGGCTGGAGGCTGAGGTCAGCCATGTCCACAACTGAGCCCAGGAAAGGCCGTGGACTCTGAGCTCAGGGCAGCCTCCCAGCCCGCAGCACCCCGCCGCGCAGCGTGGTCAGGAGGTGGGCGCTGTCCACAGCTCCACGGGAGAAGGACGGTGGGGGCGCTGTGTTCAGACCCTCCTGGACATGCCAGTGCCTGCCCTCGGCCTGTCCAGTCTTGTTCTCTTGCTGTGACAAACTGGAACTGGGTGTGACTGCACTGAGCTTGAGGTCTGCGTGTCCTTCCAGCACATGACTGCGGCAGAGGGTGGCCTCGGGGACCCCAGCGGGTCCTGCCAGCTGCCTCTAGACTGCAGGAGGCCGAGCCAGAGCGAGGCTGGTCTGGGTGGAGCTCACGCCCAGCACCGCAGACTCTCTGGGAGGCCCTGGAGAGCCACAGGCCACAGGCAGCAGCCCTTCGGCTGGCTGGTCCCCTGCTACGGACCCCGTGGGGACATGCCACCGCCCTCACCTGTAAGGTACCGGGACCCCTGGAGCTCAGAGCCGGGTTCCGCGCCCCGGGGCCTGGAGCCCTCCACGTGGGCCTCCTGACAGAACTGGCCACGGCAAAGCAGCGCCGTGTCCCAGAGCGCCAGAGGGCCCGGGGACAGCGGGGCCCAGGGCCTGTGCCGCATGCCCGCGCAGGGGTAGGCCACCTGGGTCCTCCAAAGGCCCTTCCTTCCGGGGAAAGCTTGTCCGGAAAGCCACCTCCAGCCCCGGCTCCCAAGTCTGCAGTCTGCCTCGGGCGGTGGTGCCCAGGACAGGGAGGCCACTCTATGGCCTCAGGTGGACTCAGATCATCCTCCTGCCACTCCGGCCTCGACGCAGCAGCCCTCGGCCTCCACTGGAGTAAATCCTCGCCGCCCCACACGGCTGCTCCACCTCGGGGGACCCCACGCCACCCACGGCCACTCAGGCTTCTCCACGGCCCAGGGGCTCTCCAGGGACGCGGCCTGCAGATCTCACACCCTGCCACCCCGGCCACCCTCCTGAGCTGGGTGCCAGGAGGAGGCTAGCGGGACTCGGCCTGGGCCGGAGGCTCCCTCGCGACCCAGGCAGGTCAGCGGCCGCTCTCAGTCAGGCTGCCCTGCAAACGGAGGACGTGACACGCCCCCGCCCGAGGCCGGGCAGGGCCAGGGCGGCAGCACCATGCTCAAGCCCCAGGGGACTCCATAGGTGCCCAGTGCCGGGCGGACCCTTCAGCTGGGGCATGAGCAGGACCTGAGGCCACCAGGGAGCTGCTCGGTGGGGACAAGGCCCTCCAGGGTTCCCCGAGGCCAGGAGGGCCACGCTGCTCCTGCCCCGCGCCAGGATGCGGCTTCAGAGCGACAGGAAGTGGGGCTTCAGGGTGAAAAGCCCGTGGCCAGGTGCCAAGCCGGGGCGTCCACCAAGATGGGAAGGACACCAAGGTGGGAAGGCCACCAAGCCAGGGATCAGCTGGGGAAATGACACGCTGCCCTCCGGCAGGGGCCGTGAGGTGTCCCTGAACGTGAATGGCCCTCAGGGGATGCACACAGGACAGGCCAGGTGCTCCTGCCCCAAGTGGGACCCAGACAGCCACGGGCCACCTGCTCGGGGCAGGACCCATGGCCACTTCCCTGCCCGCAGGGCAGCAGCACAGCCAGGCCCCATGGGAGCCCCGCTGTTGCCCATCGGCGCCCTCCTAGGACACCGCGTCCTTCCTTTCCCGTCTGAGGCCACAGCTGGGCACTCCTGGCCCTCCTGAGTCACGCATCCCGCCTCACCTACAATGCCCAGCGCGGTGCCTGGGATGGCCACCTGGCACGGCGGCTGCAGGGACCTCCAGACACCCTGCTCTGGGCATCGGTGTCCTTGACGGGAAAACAGGAACAACCCAGGGCAGGCACCCCACAGCGCTGGCCACGGTGCCCACGTGGACCACGCCAGTGACCCAGGCACTGAGACCACGCAGCGAGTTCCCAGGGCGGGCGTCCCTGTGCCCCCCCGTGGCGGGTGGGCTTCCTGCCCAGGACGGGCAGCCCCCTGGGCTGGACAGGGGGCTGTGTGCCCCCTCCGCAGGCCACAGGTGGGCAGTGACGTCAGGACGGGCCTCCATCCTGGGGACACACGGGCAGCGTTCAGCATCAAAGGGTGGATCCGAAACCCAAAGAGAGACCCCTACCTCCAGGTGCCCACTGACCTTGGCACGAGCCCCAGTGATGGCCCGTTGGGGTGAGCCCAGAGGCCAGGAGAGGGGCCATGTGGCAGGCCTTCTCTTGGGCACCCACCTTGAATGCAGGCACGTCCCGGGCACCCCCCGAGGCCCTGTGGACGTCACCCAACTCCTCCCTCTGGACACACGGCTGAGCAGCAGCATCAGCACCTCCGGGGCGCTGGGGACGGGCAGTCCTGGCGCTGCCCTGGAGGCCCCCGTCCGCCTGTTGCACCCGCCCCCTGCAGACCGAGGCTCAAATGCACGAGACCCTGGTCCTCCTGTGCCCACCTGCCCTGGCCAGAGCCTGGGGCAGCCCAGGGACAGGCCATTCCTCTGGCCCTGATGGCCACTCGGTGAACTGGGCAGACGGGTCCGTGAGGGTCCTGCCCCTCGCACAGGCGAGCCCCTGCGTTCCGATGAGGCCGCCCGTTGGCAGGTGGGCTACCTCGAGGCTGGCCTGCCAGGACGCCCCGGCCGAGCGGTCACACTCATCACGATCATCGGGGCCCAGCAACTGAGCTGCGGCGGAGACGGAGTGGGCGTCCCAGCGGGCTTCGCCCTCGCCGTCCTCTCCCTCCCTGGGCCGGGCCCCCAGGTGGATGTTAAGATGGGAAATGGGGAGCGTGTGAGGTCTGGGCGGCCATCGCGCCTTCCCAGGGACCCCGCAGCTCCGGGGGCGGAGGCGGGGAGGGGACGTCAGTGCAGCCCGGGACGCGCAGCGGGACCTGACAGCCAGGCGCCCAGGACCCGGCTCTGAGGGCACAGAGAGGCGCAGCCCTGGTCACCAGGGAGCCCAGCGAAAGACGGCACGTAGATACCCATCCGACGCAGAGGCCAGCGGGAGGAGCGGTCGGCGAGGTCTCAGGGCTCCTCCCACGGCCCTGGGCAGCCCTCGGCCAGGACGGCCATTCCTCCCCCAGAGGCTGTGCAGACTGCCCCCCGGCACCGGCCCCCACTGCATCCCAGGGCGCCCTCCACCACCCGGCCCTGCATCCCTGCTCCGGCCCGGGCTGCTCCTGCCCACCACTCGAGGCCACCGTTCTGCTTGTTAGAGGCCCTGAGGTGACAGAGGCCGCGCCAGGGGGCAGAGCTGCAGTGCCCGCACTGGGCAGCACCCACACTGGGCGGGTACAGTGTGCTGGACGCTGGCCGGCGAGCAGCAGCAGCCCTTGGCTCCAGGCGGGCCCCAGCTCGCGGTCACTGGCCCCGGCAGCCTCAGGACACTACTGGCTCTACTGGGCGGGTCAAGGAAGGTGCGGTGGCGGGGCTGGGCCTGGAGCCGGGCGAGGCCCTGGCCTGACCTGTGCGCTGCGTCACACGGCTACGCGTTTGTCAAGACCCGTCGAATCAGACACTTCACCTGGACAGGCTTCTCGCCTACGAATTAATCAATAAAACTGACCAAAACCAAACGCCAAGCAGCTCACTCTGCACCCAGACACGCCCGCAGCCTCTCCACGGGAGGGGTGCGAGCTGCCCACACCCGTTTTACAGATGAGGAACTGAAGCTCAGAGGGGCTAAGTGATTTCCCCAAAGCTGCCCAGCAAATAAGCTGAGGCCATGGCTGATGGCTCCTCCCAGACTGAGGACTGAGCTCCAGGCCACGCTGCAGCCTCCCTGATGGGCCCAAGGGTCAAGGGCAGGGGGGCAGCACTATTAGGCCTTGCTGGCCTGTCCAGTGCAAGGAGGAAGTGAAGGGGCACTGCTATGTCCATGGGGGAGGTGGGGCCGGGGAGGACTGGGGGGTGGCCTCCCGCTGGACCTGCCCTCCTGCTCTGACCTCCACCCCCAGACCCTACAGGG
>JAJEJO010053577.1:27625-66403 GCA_020662805.1 Glaucomys volans
GAGCCCCACAGCCCGTGGGCAGGGTGGCCGGGCACGGGGCAGCTCTGCCTGTGCTCCGTGCCTGGCCCGCTGGCCGGGGTTCGCCACCCTCAAGGGGTGAGTCGCGGTCGCCCCTCTGGAGAGGGCGGGGTCACTAACTGGTGGCAGGAGCTCAGAGCTGGGGTGGCCGGGGTGGCAGGTCCTGGGGAGCCAGTGCCGAGCACCCCACCACCGGCAGCCCCAGCTGAGAGCCTGGGCTAAGTGGCCGCAGAGGGCAGGGGGTCCAGGGGCTCCCAGGGGAGGTCTGACACTCCAGGAGCAGCGGGCGGCAGACAGCCCCGGACTCAGCTCCAACTTGGGGCTACGCAACCTGCCCTGGCCACCAGCTCAGCCCAAGGGACCTTCCCTCGTCACCTGTTCCCCCTGCTTCTCCCGGCCTGGCTTTCTAGAAGGACAATGGCCCTGACCCTGACCTCGGAGGGCTTTGGAACTCAGGGACCCGCTGGGGTGAACGCGGGGACAGAAGAGTGGCACGCTGCAAGTGACAGCAGCAGGGACATCCCAGCAAGGGTCACACGGCCTGCAGGGTCCACAGTGGCCCTCAGCCCTCGCTGGACGTGGCTCGGGTGCAGGAAGGGCCAGGCACACGGTTCTGGGCAGGTTGGAAGCGGGGCCTGGGTGCGGTCAGCTCTAAGGCCAGTCCACAGGCCGTGGAATGTGCTGGAGCCTGAGCAGACCCACTGCCCGCGCTGACCCCTGAGCCCAGAAACAGGCTTGCTCACGCCTCAGAGCCGGAGGTGAGCTGGAGCACCTGGAGTCTGGGGTGAGAGGCCGAGGGAGGCCACAGCTCACAGAACACCCGGTGCTGCCGCAGCGCCTGGGGGCTGGACCCTCAGAGCAGCCCCGGTGCAGGCGGAGGCGCGGTCGGGGCGGGGGACACGGAGGCCCCGGCGCAGAGCTACTCACTTCCAGGGCTGCCGGCCACTGGCTGGCAGGAGGCGGCTCCAGGCTGGGGAGGGCCCGGCCACAGGCAGGACAGGCTCGGGCCTCGCCCCCGCCCCCCGTGGGGCCGCCCTTGCTGCCGAGCCTCTGCGGTTTTTAAATTCTAGGGTAAAACCACCCCAGGAAAACGGGGGGACGCAAACACAAAAAGCTGCTGTGCGACCTCCCTCGGGGCGCGGCCGGCCGGGGTGTTTGTCTGACCGCGTCCTTGGACACAGGCCTCATTCCCAAACACGGGGGGGGGGGGAGCCTCTGCAGGAGCTGGTCGGAGGGTGGGCCTGGGCCTCCATCCTGACCTCCCCGCGGGCCGGCGTGCGGTCAGAAGGAACGGCAGGGTCACCGCACAGGCCGCACGCTGTGTGGCCCAGGCTGGCGGGACGCCCCGGGAGCCCGCGTCCTGCCAGCAAGGCTGTGCTCGCTGGGCACCTGGAGCCCAGAGGAGGCCACAGGCCACCTCCAGGCAAAGGCCCCACAGCCAGACATCCGGGGTCTGCCTGGCAGCGAAGCCAGGGGCTGGCGGGGACCACAGGGAACCCACCAGCGCGGACACAGACCAGGAGGACGGCTCACGAGAGGGCGGGCGCAGGAGGGTCCCCACCAGACACCACTCTCCAGCCCGACCTGGCCCAGCCTGGCCCCCTCGGCCCTGCCCCGTAGGCGCCTGCTCCTTCTGGATCAAGTACTGGCCACTTCCCTGGGCCAGCTGGGCTGGAACCGTCCGGTGGCGTGGGGGTGTCCTTCACGCGGTCCCCTCCTCGGTGAACAGCTAGTGCTGGGCAGCGGAGGCTGAGGAGCAGCCCTGACAGCCGCGCTCTGAGCCAGACCTCCTGTCCACTGAGCACTGCTCCATGCAGCTGGCCCACCTCCCTTCTGCCGGTCCTTCTGCCGGTCTCTCCCTCAGCCGTGCCAGCCCGGAGACTACGGGGGAGAGCGGGGGCAGGGTTTGGACCGCGCCCACGGCAAGCACTCAGCAAACCCCGCTGCAACCAGAGGGCCTTCCAACCTCCCTCCCTGCCTCATCCCCTGCTGCGTGACCTCAGGGAATTCACCCCACCTCTCTGGACCTCAGGCTCCTCATCTGCAAAGTGGGATGCAAACCCCACAAAGACTCACAGCGAGGATCACCTTCTCTGAGGCCCTCCAGGTGGCATCTGACTGGCTCCCATGCCCACTGCTCGGACGGGGCTCTGAGGCCCAGGGGCTCAGGAAGCACCCCTGGCTTTGCCCACAGCCCCACTTCCCGAGGCCCTGCACCCACCTGTGCGGGAACAAACCCAGCCAGCAGAGACGACGGCCAGCAGAGACGACGGCCAGCAGAGACGACGGCCAGCAGAGACGACGGCCAGCAGGCAGGGCTGCTTCTTCCCTACTCCTTCCCAGGCCGAGGGCGCCATCTGCTGGGCGCGGGGGACCTGGCACCACTCCGCCCTTGCTGAGCCTGGGCATGACCTGCAGGCCGGCTCAGTCCCTGGGGTCTGCATGTTCCGAGCGCCTCCTCGCCCCAGGACAGACCTCTGGGTAGGACCTTGACCCCCACGGCTCAAAGAGGCTGCCACGTCCCTGGAACCGTCCCCCCTCAGTGCATCCTGCATTCAGGGCATGCTCTCCGTGGGTCCAGTGGACAAAGTGTGGCCCGCCGAGTGCAGGCCCCTCCGGAGCCTCGCCCCACGCTCTCCTGTGGCCGCCTCCAGGCCTCTGCCCAGCCTCCTGGTTCTGGCCGCCTAGGCCATCGTGTCTCCCCGTCAGCAGGAGTGGGGACCGTGGTGCTCGGCTGGCTGTCCTGGTGCGGCTGTGCGGGGGGCGGGGCCGGAGCCCCCTCAGCTGCAGGCAGGGGCCGCCAGGCCAGGTCAGCGCCCCTGCCCGCCTGCTCGTTCCATGTCACACCCGCCCTCAGGCCCAACAGCCTCCAGCCCTGGACACAGCGGCCAGGAAGCCATCCCGGGGACACTGAGCCCGAGAGCCTCAGAAGGTGCCTCCTGCCACCCCTCCCCTCCTGCAGGAGGAACAGGAGGTGGGTGAAGGCCGGGCCAGGGGAGCCTGCGGGGTCCAGGGCGCCCTGTGTGGCCAGCCGGGCACAGGAGATCCACCGGGCAGGTGCCAAGGCCAGACATGCACGCTGGGCACAGCCAGGGCCCCTGACCAGCGCTCTGGGTTCTGAGCCTCCTGCTGCAAGAGGGACAAGGGGCACAGGCTGAGACCCAGCCCAGGGTCCCAGGGAGGCCGCTGCAGGCTCCGGAGGCCCAGCCTGCAGGGGGGCCAAGCTGCCCAGGCTCCTCCTGCGCCCCCCGCGTCCTTCCACCGACTGGCCCTGCAAACAGTGGAGCTGGGGCCGCGGGGCAGCGAGCCAGGGCCTCCGAGAGCCGTCCTGTGTGCCCACGGGAGCCCCAGGAGTGCCCAGGACACTGCCTTCGAGACAGCCGCTGGGAGCAGTGACCGGCAGGCAGCGCCCCCAGGCCCAGCAGCCCCAGCTCCAGCCCCCGCCATGTGCGGTCACTCCCCTGTCCGGCCCAGGCAGGCTCATCTGCCACCTGTCTCTGAGTCATTGCCCGCCATGGCTCGGAACAGGGACACTCTGACCCCCTTCAGCAGATGGGCGCTTGGCCCCTACCTCTGGCCACCGTGTGCAGCGCCACCAGGACTCGTGGACGCGGAGTGCCTCGCGCAGGCGCTGGCCTGCTGTCCAGGTGAGGACACTGGGGCCGACACAGGCTGGTGGCTGGCCCTTAGCCCAACGGGCAGGCCTTCCCCAGGCTCCATCCCCACTTCTGGCCAGGCTGCTTCAGCTCTTGCCCGAGGAGAAGGAGGGCCACTCGGCTGGGACAGGGCTGCGACCCTCCCTCTCCTCTGTGCCGACGCAGCCCAGCCCTGCCGAGACCATCTGTGCCGAGCTCACCCCCGCGAGGCCCGCGAGGGTCTGAACGCGCCGGCCGCTCCTCAGAAGGGCTGGAGGTCAGGACGCGGGGCCTGGCACCCCGGCAGACGCCGCGACACAGAACACCACGTTCAGCAGAGCGGATCTCTGCGAGTCTCACCGAACCAGTTTCCAGGAAAATAAAACCCACCAGGATCCACCCGAGAGGTCGATCTGAACAGACCTCAGGCGGGGAAGAAGCAGGGAGCGTCGTCCAAGGATGTCACTGAGAACATGGCGACTGTCCCCACGCTCCAGGCTGCTCGGCAGGCAGCCCGGCAATGTTGGGAGCTCCTCTCCCACCGCGTGGCCAGCAAGGGGCCAGGACTGAGAGGAAGGGCCTCCCCTAGCTGGCCTGCCCTGCTGATGGTGGCCAAGGTGACAGTGTCAAGGACACAAGATGACCAAGGGGGGCCCAAGGCCCAGGTACCTGCAGGTCTGTGCTGGGTGGGGGCCAACACCCACCACCCACAGGCGTCCACCCCTGCTTGGAAGGACGGGGACAGGGCCTGCAGGAAATCCTCACTCCTGTGGGTGCTGGCCCGGGCTGTGCCCTCGGGGCTCTGGGCGTGCCAGGCACACGCTCCAGCTCGGAGCTACACCCCTGCCCGCGGTGCCACATGACCAGGAGGTGGCCCATCCCCCTGGCCAAGAGATCCCCAGCCCTGCCAGCCCCCAAAACCTCCCTCCTCCGGGAGAAGCTGTCTCGGGGCCGCCCAGGGGACGTATGGGGCATGGCCTCCCCAGCTGTGTGATGGCAGGTCTCTGGCCTCCAGCCTCAGCCTCCTGGGACATAGTGAATGCCGGGAGCCCTGGGGACGCAGCCTGGAAACCCAGAGGTCCCTCCACTGCGGCTCTGGGGGAGCTGCTCCTTCACCCCCAGGAGTCCAGCTGCTGACTCTGGAAGCCAATCACACGTCCCCGTGCCTGAGACCTGGTCTCCCGTGCCAAGCTTCATGTGTCCCCCACACCCTGAGCCCCAGGAGCAGAGGCCTGGGAGGTGACCAGACAGGGTGGAGCGCGGGCCACAGGGAGCGGAGCTGGGGCGAGTGGGCAGGGGGCGTGAGGCCTGAGGGGGCTGATGCGGGGCAAGTCCCCGGGGGCCACGGGGACTCTGTGGCTGCAGAGCTCTGGGGACCACTGGGACAGGGAGGGGGCTGGGCATTGCACACCAGCTCCCCAGGCGTTGGCAAAGGGACACTCGCTCAGGGTGGTCACCTCCAGGCATCGGCACCATCAGGAAATGAGGGCACGCAGCCCGCCGGGCACCCGGGCACCCCTGCAGCCCGCTGAGTGCCCTCAGGTTGCCTCGGGTGGCGGGGACGGATGGGGTGTCGCGGAAGCTCTTTCTGAGCGTCCCCAGGGCCCGTGCAGCACCTGCCCACCTGGAAGCCCCAGGCAAAGCTCCTGAGGCTCGGAGGCTGTGAGTGGATTTTCCTCCATGTGCCCCGGGGGCTGCACAGGACCAGCCCCCACAACGCAGCCGCAGGGAGCCGGGCCAGAGGCTGGGCACAGGCCGCCCCCCTGGAGGCTCTGACTGTCTCGATTCTGAAAATGTTTGAAAGGGGGATGCAAACAGCAGGCCCCACCGGCCTCCAGACCAGAGGCCGAGGACACCAGGAGGGAGCATCTGCCCGTCACTGGAGAGAGTTCTGGTGGCCACATGGAGGGCTGGGAGCCTGGGACAGCACGCCGTGTCCCCCGGGGGCGGGCGGGGAATCGTGGTGGGGCAGGGGCAGCCCAGGAGTCTGCTCAGGAAGCCGGAACCCGGGAGGTCACCTGCAAGCCCCTGCCCCGTCCCTTCTGCGGGGAGGCCAGGAGGGAAGCCACCAGAACCCAGGCAGAAGCCCTGAGTCTGCGCTGGAGGAGGAGCATGGTGGGTGGCGGGCAGGGGACCCGCTGGACCCCAGCAGTGCCCGTGTGGGCAAGGCACACGCCTTCGCTAGGTCAGGCTTCGGGTCTGCGAAGCGGGCAGCCAGCACACCCCAGCCCCAGAAGCGTCCGTGGAAAGTGGCCGTGGACCTGGAGACCCCAGGGAGCCACAGATCCCGGGGAACCCTGACGCGAGGGTGCAGGGTGCAGGTCCCTTTGGGGACACGGGGAGCCTCTGTCCCCGCCTGCCAGTGCTCCAAAGTGGTCCTTGGAGGCTGGAGGGAGCTTCGGAGGCAGGGAGCCCGGGAGGCTGCTCAGTCCTCCGTCACACAGGCCACACGCACCGTGTCCACGGGCCTCCCTCATCAGGAAAGGGTGAGGCCCACACCCAGGCCCACGTGTGCACACGCATGCACACGAACACACGCCAGCAACACGCCTGTGCTCACCCCCTCCAGCAGCCCTGACAGCCGCCCCCTCTGAACACCACGAGTCGATTACGCGTCCCCCGGCCGGTCCCTGCTGCCGCTGCGGAGGTCCCCTCACCATCTCTGGACGTGGTGGAAGGACAGTGATGCTCCAGGGAGGGGCCTGGCAGCCCTTGGGAAGCTGCCACCTGTCAATCACGGAGTGCGCCCGCCTCCACGTGAAGCACAAGGTCAGGAAACGGCGAGGCCTGGCCTTGGGACGTCTCTGGCCTCCTCCTGCTCCTTAGGTCCTGCATCCCTGGGCTGGAGGCCATGGCCACGCAAAGGTCACATCCAGGACGCCCTTGGCCCAGAAGATGGGGGGCTCCTCACCCCACGCCTGGTGCTCCCGGAGCTTTCGACAGCCTCCTCCCCCCCCACCCCGTCCCCTCCAGGTCCCGGGGGAAAGCGGGGCAGGGAGAGAAGCCCATGCACCCCGTCAACCCCATGCCTGGACAGCACAGGGACCCCGAAGTCCACATGAGAGGAGGCGGCTCCTGGGGGTCGCCCTGGACTGGCTCTGACAGAATCCACGCCCCCAAAGGGGACGGCACCACTCCCCAGGGAGGGCAGCACGGAGCCTGACTGGCCTGCCTCCCCCAGGCCTGCGTGATGGATGAGCTGTCCGGGCCCCTGGGGACCGTGGGACAGCTGTGCCCATCACACAGCTGGGGCCCCGGCCAGCCTGGCAGGGCACCCAGGTCCTGCCCAGCCTGGCGTCAGCGGATGCTGGCTCAGATAAGGGCCACCCTGTCCTCGGCGCTCTGTGGCCCCAGGCAGCTGGCCCCCCCCTCCAGCACCCCGTGGGGAAATGGGGCGCAGGTGGGGGGTCAGCAGGCTCGATCAGAGAGCACGGCCACCATCACCCGAGCCGGAGCACACCAGTGTGCAGAGCCCTCCCAGGCCCTCCAGGCCAGGCCTGCGGGCAGCGCGGCCAAGCTGTGCACAAACAGACAGCTGCATGGACGTGGGCGGGGGAGCCGGGGAGGCCAGGTGCGGAGTAACTGCCCCTCCTGACACCCCCGCCGTGTGGGTGGCGATCAGAGACCTCACCAGGTCGCTCTATCCCGACAGCAACCCAGGGGTCGGCACCTCTGTGATCCCCGTCCTGCAGATGAGGAACCCAAGGGTCAGAGAGGCACCCTGGTGGGGGACAGTGGCTGGCCTGTGCAGGGCGGATGGTGAACCACCTGCCCACGGTGTGTGTGCGTCAGAACAGGGCACAGCTGTGGGGGCCTGCCTGCAGTGGGTGCTGAAGGGCGAAGAGGAGTTGGGTGAGCCAAAGACGCAGACCCACCCCCAGGGGCCAGAGAAAGCACGTGTGTGTTTAGGAAAATGGAAGGAGTGGCCGTGGCTGGAGGGAAGGGCAGGTCAACGCCAACACCTGGCGCCTACTAGGTGCTCAATACATGCCCATTCCACCAGGTGCTGCGGGTGAGAGTGAGCAGCGGGTGGGCTGGAGGGGGGCTCTGTGCTCTGCCCCCATGGGACAGCACCTCCCACCCTCTCTGCCCTCGCCTCCTGCCAGCTCCCGGGCGGGGCGGGGGGGGGTGGCAGCACGGGGGAGGGGGCGGGGGCAGGGGCGGGGGCAGGGGCAGGGGCAGGGGCAGGCAGGAAGCCCACCCACGGCGCTCCTGGGGTTTTATGGTTTTGGAAAATGCATTGGGGGCGGGGGGCTGCCGCTGTGGGACCCTCCCTGGGACTCGGCCCCCTCCCGGAACCCGGCAGGGTGTGGAGCCGCCTGGATGCTCTGCCTTGGGCGAGGGCTGAGCCTCAGGGGACGCCGGGCCGGGCAGCCACACTGCTGCTGGGTAACCTTCAGCCCTGACCTCATTTCCCACCGAGGCTTCTGCAATTTCTTCCAATTTTCCACATAATTAGCTGAGCAGGAGACGCAGCCTCTGCTCCGGAGGCCTGGCCTCTGAGGCAGGAAGGAGCCAGCTGCTCTCAGCCCTGGGCCTGGCGGAGGGAGGCGCCTCCCCCCACGACAGGGGCTGCGGGCAGGGGGGCACCCTGCCTGTGCCCAGCCCAGGTTGGAGTCTGCTCGCCAGGGCCAGCTGTCCTCCGCTGTCTGCCTCTAAGCCCACAGGTCACACGGGGCTGAAGGTGACCTGCCTCTGTGAGTGTCACCAGGGCCCTAGCGGCCCCCCTCCAGCCCCAGGGCAGTGCGACCAAGCCCAGAGCCCCTGCCTCCGTGCCCTCCCTGGAGAGGCAGGGCCACGAGGGTGGGCCTGGGCCCTGGCAGCCCAGCTCCACTCCAGCTGTCCCCACCTGCCGAGTGACAGCCCAGAAGTTGAGAAGAAACAGGGGCAGGACCCCGAGGGCAGCAGAGGGCTCTGTGAGCCAGGCCTGCGCAGCCGCTCTGGGCCCAGGAGGTCCGTGGGAGCCCCGGTGCCGCACCCCTCCTGGCAGACGCTGGCAGAGGGAGGCTGGCGAGGGAGGCCGGCTCAGGCACGCTTGCTGGCGCAGCCCCAATGTGGGGTGAAGGCCCTGCCTGGCTCTTCTTGGGAGGACAAGATGCACGCAGCAGGGATGGGTCCCCGGGCACCAGGACAGGGTGGCCCCTCCTGGGAAGAGGCCCTTGGCCTTCCCTTCCTTGCCCCCCCGCTCATCACCTGGGCACCGGGGCCTGTGACCCTTGGGGTTGGGGTGACCCTCAGGCGCCCGATTCCTGTTCAAGCTTTAGCATCGAGTGTCTGCTGGGATGCAGTTTGGGGTGCTCCCTGGGCCTCAGTGCCCCCCAGGGAACTTGCCAGAAGTGCAGGTTCTGCGTGAGACACGCTGGGACCCTGGCCGCCTGTGCCCCAGAGCCCTGGGGTGCTGGGCAGCCTGCCCCAAGCCTCAGCTCGCAGACCAGAGGGAGGGGGAGGCTGGCCACTGGACCTCGTGGACCAACGAGACAGCGTCAGGGGGATGACTGGCCACCTCCCAGTCCTCTGGCCGCCACCTCAGACTGCAGTCTCCTCCCTGCATCCCCAAGCCAGCCACCTGGCGTCACCTGTCACTCAGCCTGTCGGCCCCTCCCGCCCAGCAGCCTGCAGTTGGCCCTGCGCGTTGCAGATCCCACGGGTCGATTCTGCTTCGCGGCGAGGGCGGCTCCACAGGGACAGGGCCTTCTGTCCTGCTTGCTGCCCGACCTTCTAGGCTGCAGGCAGGGCCGGCATACAGTAGGTGCTCTGTGTATGCTGAACTTGGCACGCAGCAGGTGCTCGGTCAGTGTGGGGCAGGAAGGCAGCGCCGGCCCAGCCCTCCCAGGCTCCCTGCAGCTCTTCCTCCTCTGCCGGCCACAGCTCAGGAGGCAGAGCAAACACCACCCGGACCCCCCAGACGAGGCAGCCGAGGCTCGGGGAGGACGCCCTGGCTCAGCCAGCGGGAGGCTGGGACTCCCACGCAAGTCCAAGGGCTCACCGGGGACCCACTGTTGGCAGACGCAGGCGCCAGGGATCAGGTCTCTGACCGGCTCCCTCTCCCAGGCGAAGCGGGAGGTGGCGGTGGCTCTGCAGACACACCAGACACACGCTAATGAGCTGTCAGGAGCCGCCCCGCGCGTCCCTCCCCGGCAATCGCTCCTGGAATCGCCCTCTGCCACGGCGTGTCACCACATGATGAAAGGAAACGTGTTCAAAGAGGGACACTAACAAGGGGAGCCAGAGGCCGACGCGCCCGGGAAACGGGAGGAATTAGAAGCTGAGAAGCGTCATCGGCCACATGGGCTTCCAGGAAGAGGCTCCCCAGGAGCAGCGGCCCAGCCTGGGGACATCAGCTGGGGGAGGCCAGCCAGCCTCCAGACGGCTCTGCCCGTCCCCCCACCCCCACCCCCGCGACCAGGGGCCGGCCACTCCACCAGCTCTCTCCAACCTGCTCATCTGCAGGGTGGGCTGGGGACCCCTTGGACGGCACCTGGACACCCTCAGCTGGGCGACACCCCCTCCCCTGAGCTGGCCGGGTCTCCATGCTGAGACGGAGGCCACACACGGCTCCCTGGGCTCTCACTGGGACAGGACGTCAGCGTGGGCTGGGAGGTGCGGGGCCAGCACAGTGGACGGCGACACGCAGGCAGGGCGGGCGGCTCCCTGGAGGGGGTGCAGGGAACCGGATGCCCTGTGGCCAGCCCCGTTGCCATGGAAACCTACTCTGCTGGAGAAGCCCACCAAGGTAAGGTGTGTGACCTAACAGGCATCAAGGTCACTGAGTTAAAGTCACATGGTGTCACCCTGAACCCAGAGGTGACCGAGGGCTGGCTGGGGGCTGCTGGAGGGGCAGGGGCTGCTGTGGATCCCATCTGGAAGCCATCGCCCACTGCAGATGCCCACGAGTGCCCAGGGCAGTGGGCAGCGAGGGCTCAGCAAGGCCCCGGCCTCCTCTGTGGCCTCCCCAGGTCCTTTCCTGCCAAGCCTGGCAGATGAAGCCCCGGCCCTGCAGCAGGGCTCACCGCCCCTCTGCGGAGGGGGACAGGGCTGCCGCCCCTGCCCCGGCTGCCCGCGTCTGCCCCCAGGTTCCCGTGCCCATGGCACTGCCCTGCTCACTGTCCACGCTGGCTCCTGTCCTTTGGTGCTTCCACAGTGAGAACCAGCCCAGCAGGGAGGGCGTCCTGTGCAGCTGGCCTCCATCTGTGCACCCTCTCTGTGCCTTGGCCTCCCTGGGGCAAAGTGGGCTGGCCGCCAGGCCTCTACCCCCTGGACAGCTGCTCTGACCGTGGTCTCCTCCTGCACTCCCATCTGCTCAGCTCTCCCCCATCACACACGACAGTGTCCAGGCCCTGGGGCACAGGGGGCCGCAGAGCAGAGGCCAGGAGGCAGCCAGGGAGGCTCAGGGAGACCCTGGGGGCGAGGACATCCCATCCCACTGTGGCTCCTTGGCCACCTGGCTCCTCATCCTGGCCCTGCACCCCACCCTCCCTGGGGAGGGGTCCAGGCCCTCCTGGACTCAGAGACTTCAAGAGGCCTCCGGGGAAGCCCTCTCCACCCCCAGCCCCCAGGCCCTCGCAGAAAAGGCCGCAGCCCTGGGGGGGGGCAGCCTGCTGACAGGGGAGAGGTTGCCATGGCAACCGTGCTGGAGGCCAGCTGGCAGAGGCAGGCCTGGCAGAGCAGCAGACCCGGGTTCCCACCCAGGAGGGCCAGGCAGGCCGGGCACAGGGCCAGAGGGTGGACCCCGGGGCTCCTCGTGAAGGCCCAGGGACACGGGTGACGGAGGTGGCCCCTTGGAGGAGGGTGTCCCGACCCACTGGCAGGCACCTGGTCCAGGGCCACCCCTGGGACAGGCTCCTCCCTGCTCCTCACCAAGGCCAGGAGGGGCCTCTCCGCCTGGGGGCCAGGGAGGCCATGGGCCCTGCAGCTGGTGGGCCCAGCAGGAAACCTGAAGGCAGGACGGAGGCCGCCTGCCCCCCTGCCTGGCTCCGCCCTCCCGCCATCTGGACAAGGGGGTCCCTGCAGGCCCCTCTGGGCTTCCCTGCCCACGCCTGCCGCCTGCAGGAATTCAGAGCCCAGCGCCAGGGAGCGCGGGTCCCCAGCGAGGACCCTGCCCCTCCTGGCCCCAGCTGGCCACAGGGAGAGCGTGGCGGGGCTCTGGGTCACCTCTCTCCTCCTCAAGTGGCCCAGGAGGGCCTGCTCCCCGCCAGGCCCAGGGCCCCACGTCCACACCCACGGTCCTCCTCCCCCCGCAGGATGGGGCTGCACCTCGGGTTCGCCTGCTGGGGCCAGGCCACCCTCCTGGGCGCCTGAGCAATGGGGACACCCCATGCGGAGGACCTGCCCTGTTTCGGGTGGACTCTTCTCAACAATGGCCGCCTGGACACGGTCCACTGGGGGGAATGTCGCTTTCCCACCTTTTCAGACTCATACACCGACTAACGTGAGGAGCAGCCGCCCGGGTCCCCGGCGCTGGGGTCTGACGCCGGGCAGCAGAGCCAGCGGGAGGGGTGCCCACCAGGGCTGTTCTGGAACGTCCCTCTCCACCAACTCTGGACTAACAGGGGAAAGCAATTCACCTTGTCGCCCTGACCTCCCCGCCCTGCCTCCTCCACCCACCCTGCCCTCAGCAAGGGCAGCACCAGCCAAGAGCCCGACCAGGAGGACAGAACGTTCTAGACTGGGGCTGTCCACACAGTAGCCACCAGCCGCCCATGGCCACGGAGCGCTTGAAACAGGGCACGGACAGCGCCTGGGTCCCCCCAGCACCTCCAAGAAACAAGTACTTTGAACCTAAGTGGCCGTGGCCACTGTCTTAGGTGTAGCTGCTCCCGAGGAAGCTTTGTGGTCAGCGTGGGGACGCCCCAGGCCAGGGTGGGCTGCCCCGCAGACACAGTGGGAGGGGGGGAGCTGCGACTGCCTAGGGCCGGGGTGGAGGGCCGGTGCCAGCGCCGTGTGCAGTGTCCCCAGGTGCACAAAGGCCACCTGAGAGTCTGGCCCTCAGGAGAGATGGGCCAGCATGCAGGGCACTGCCCGAGTCTGTTGGGCTGGCCTCCCTGCGGGAGCCTCCTGCCCTCTGCCCCAGGCCCCCTGCCCAGGGAGGAGTGGCCGCCAGGCCCAAGGAGGAGGCTGGTCACTCCCACCACAGGGGCAAGGCAGTCAGGCTCGGGACAGGAGGGCCCTGCCCAGGACTGGACACGGCTCTGACGTCGCACTGTGTGGACAGGGAGCCTGAGGCCAGGCGGGCGGGGCTGCTCCTGGACCAGAGGGTGTGGTGGAGCTGAGCCTCGGGCTCCAGCCTCTGGGCTCTCAGGTGACCCAGGTGGGACACCTCTGGGACCAAGGCCTCGGGAGGCCTGAGAGAGTGGGCGGTGCTGCCCAGGGGCCTGAGCTGGCCGCCCTCTCCTGCCGGCCCCCGGCTCCTGCACTGGCTCCGCAGCGGTCCTCACGGAGGCCCCCTCTCCCCAGCCTGCGGTCACCGGGGGACAAGGACAGGGCTCACAGGTAGTCTGGAGGGCAGAGCAGGCCGACGTCCCCCGCCTGCAGCGCTGTGCCCGGGCGGTCACCTGCTGGGTCTTGGCACCCCCTGTGAAGTGGGCAGTGTGGGTGGCTGGGACTGGGACCCCTGCCAGCCCTCCCTGGCCTGGACCGCGGGTCCCCCATTCCACCAGGGTCCTCTGTCCCAGAAACGGTTACCCTGTCACCTGGTGAGGCTGACTCAGAACAAAAGCAGCACGGGAGGAGGACATGTGCACGCGGTGACCTTGAGACACCCCGCAAAGCCGGAAGCTGCCAGTCCAGAGCTGTCTCAGTCTGGGACCCCTCCCTGTGGGGCAGTCACACTGAGGAGCCCACTGGGCACCTGGGACCTCCTCTCGCTCCCCTTGACTCTGTCACCACCTCCTAAGAGGGCTCCTGGCTGTGTGGCCCCAGGCCAGTTACTTGGCCTCTCTGTGCACCAGAATACACAGGATAAGACGTGTGCTCCGTCCCCGGTGGTCACTATGTGGGTGAGCTGATGCCGGGCCGTGGGAAGGCTCAGCCCAGGCCAGCAGTGGGCCGTGAGTGGGCGCACGCAGGGCAGGGGCTGGGCCACCCTCCAGTCGCCCAGGCCCTCCTCTGGGGCCAAAGCCCCCAGCGCCCCCTGGCCTCAGGGACCCGCAGCCCTGGCCCCAGGCCCCTCGCTGAGCCCCGGGCCCCCCTCGGCAGGGCCCCGCACGCGCTCGGCAGGGTCGACGGCAAGGCGAGGCGGGAGGGGCCGGAGGCAGCGGGACCCACAGGGACGGCCACCTCTAGTGCCATCACCCCAGGGCCCCCCACAGGTGGCGTCACCCGACAGGGAGGCCGCGCGGGGGCTGCAGAAGGCGAGGCGCCTCCGCCCCGGCACCTGCCCGCCACGTGCTCTCCCCGCAGCCCGGGGGCCGCCGGCTGCCGAGAGGGCGGCCTGCGCGCGAGCTGGGCCCGGCTTCACCGCCGCCGTGGGCGCCTGCAGAGCGCGAGGGCAGAGCCGCCCGCCAGGCAGCCTCAGGCTGGAATCCAGGCCTGGACGTGAGCTTCCCAAAGAGCTCCCAGAGCACTGGCCTCGGGTCGTGGGGACAGCCCAGGAGCTGGGGAGGACGGTGACAGGGCACAAGGGCTGGTCCCCTTAACAGGGCAGCGCCGGAGCTCATTCCACGGCGAGCCCACGGCGAGCCCACGGCGGTCCCTGAGATGCAGGGCGGGTGCGTTCCCGAGCTCTGAGCCGTGGGACGCAGGCGTGGCCCTGGGGCCACCAGGTCCCCAGGAGCTGGGCAGCTAGCAAGCTCCCACTAGCCGCAGGCCGCGCTCTCCCACCCGCTCTGGGTGCGGATGACCCGAGCCTCCCGCCGCCCCCCGGGCTCCCGACCTGCTTTGGGGGGCTTGTGGGGGGGGGGGGGGGGGGGGATCCACTGCTCCTGCCTCAGTGTCCACCCAGAAATGGAGCCATGACAGTTCCTTCCATGCCTGGCGCCCTGGCACAGGGGCCTCGGTGCCCAGCAGGTGGACAGGGTCCCACAGCAGCAGCAGGTCTGGGAACAGCCCGTCTCGAGGACAGCAGGCAGGAACCGGACAGGGAAGGGGGGCACACGGGCCCTGGACACAGTCGACCAGGACAGAGAAGCCCGGGGCCCAGGGAAGAGCCCCCGCTGCACAGGGAAGCTGGGGCCCGGCCTCACCCCAGCGGGCAGGCAGGGTGCCTGCTGGGCCCAGTGGACACCCCACAGCAGGCCTGGCCCCGCCCATCCCGGTCACTCTGCTGCTCTTCTCTGACCTGGCCTGTCTTCCAAGTCAGGTGGAAGAGGGTTCAAGCCCCGGCTCGGCTGCTCCTCAGCAGGTGACCTTGGGCCTTGTCACCTGCCAGGCCCCAGTGGAACGGAGCAGCTGCCAGGGGTCAGAGCCTGAGCCAAGCACCGCAGGCTCCAGCAGGAGCTGACCGCCACCGCGGAGGACACAGGCCTGTCATTCACCCAGTGTCTCCTGAGCACCTACCAGTGCCACCACTGCCTGGGACAGGGACATGCAACAGACAAGAGTCCTTTCCCAAGAGGCAGGCCATGGGGCCTCACCAGGAGAGGCCAGAGAGAGGTGGCCTCAGAATGCTGCCCCGAAGCAGCACGTAAGCTGGGCGTGGGGACACACCCTGGCACCTCCACCACTCGGAGGCTCAGACAGGAGGATGGCAAGTTCAAGGCCAGCCTGGGCAACTTAGTGAGACCCTGTCTTGAAATAAAAATAAAAAGGGCTGGGGTGCAGCTCAGCGGTGGAGCCCCGGGTTTGATCCCCAGAGCGAACGGAAATAGGAAAAAACTGCAGGTGAGCCTGCAGCCCAGGGGACACCGCGAGGCCACCGCTGGGCTCAGGCCAAACGGAGTAAAAATGCCCATCCACACCAACACCTGCCCACGGCTCACAGCACGGGATCCACAGCAGCTGGAGCAGACCGACCAGATGTCCTTGGCCAGCTGGTACATGGACACAGGGTCCACGGGGGAATACTACTCAGCCCTGACAAGGATGATGTGCAAGGACCTGGGAAGCATGCTGCTCAGGAAAGCAGCTGGCCACAGAGGTCACATGTGATTAGCGTCCACGGGCATGGGACGTCCAGAACAGGCGGGTCCACGGGGACAGAAATAGATGGGGCTGCCAGGGGCTGGGGTCCTGTTCAGGGTGACAGGAATGTTCTAGAATAGACGTGGGACAGTGGCTCAGCTCTGCAAAGACTCTCAAAACCACTGACCTTGACCCATGATGGGCGACTCCAATCCAGAAACAGGCTGTGAAACCCGCACTCAGAGCGCGGGGCGTCCTCCAGCCGCAGAGACCCGCAGGGTGAGCTCGCTGGGCCAGAAGCCCAGCAGTCCTGGTGCGGCTGCCTGCTCGCCGGCGCTCCAGACAGGGAGGCCGAGGCCAGGGAGACCACGGGTCTCCTGGGGGCACTGCCAGCTGCCCAGCCAGGCATCAGGCCGTAGGCGGGGGTCAGGGGGGGCCGGAGGCAGAGTGACTGGAGCAGGAGTGGCAGGGACCGCCTGCTCCCGACCCCACCTCAACCCGGGAGCCCCCGACCCACAGGAAGAGCCCCCCAGCCTGCTGGCCGCTGACTGAACCCCGCGCTGGGGCACCTCCAGCTGCAGGGCCAGCCCGTGGCCTGCGCTGCCTGGATGTGCGGCCCGGCCCCGAGGCCATCAGCACACCTGTCCTCCTAGCTGTGCAGCCCCAGTGGACAGCTGGCCGGTGGTGGCCCCAGGCGAGGTGGCCAGGCCTCTCCCTCGCCCTGGCGGAAAGCCCAGAACCCTGCTCTGGAGAGCCGTCATTCCGGCCGCTGGCCAGCGTGGGAAGTCCCTGAGCTGGGCTGAGAGCAGCCTCTGGAGGGAGGCACTGGGCCCTGGCCAGCAGCCTCCCAGCTCCGCCTCCCCAGGCCCCAGCCTCAGGGGCGCCAGCGACCCGCCTACCCAGGAAGCTCCTTGCAAAGGCCCACGAGAACCTGGATTCTGGCCCAGGCTGCGAGGCTGGGACACCGGTGAGGGGAGGCCTGCTCTGTGCGGCCCCTGCTGGGCCTCGGGCCCCCAGGGGACCTGGAGGACGGGCTGCATGGCCGTGGGCACAGGATCGGCCCTCTTCCTCTCAGCAGGGTATACAGGGCCACTGGGCACGACGAAATCTCAACACATGCAACCGACGCTAGTTAAAAACCAACCGCTCACGCCTGGGAAGACGGGGCGTGGGGACCTGGGGACACGTCACCCTGCAGGTGGCTGCTTTCCTGCTGCCTGGGCTGAGGCCTGTGGGGCCTCAGGAGCACAGGAGGGGCCTTGCGACTCAGTGTGGGAAGAGCCGGCGGCAGGACTTCAGGCACGGCTGGATCCAGAGGCTCAGCAGCACCTGGGAGCTGCCTCCAGGCACGCCCGCCCTCTAGGTGCTCTTCGGCACTAGCCTCGGCCTGGGGGGCTCCTGGAGCACCAGGCCTGCTTGCCGCTGAGCACTGACTAGAAGGAAGGGGCTGCAGCCCCCCACCCGCCCCAGTCAAGCCTCTCCCAGCATGGACGCCCTGGGCCCTCACCAAAGGGCGGGAGCCACTCCCGTTAACTAAAGCGCTTCCGAGCGAGCCATGGTGGTGGGATGGCGCCAGGCGGAGCCCCCCTGCTTGGTTCCCGCCAAGACGAGGCTCCCGGAGGACCGATGCTGGTGTGTAAATATTAGAAGCCTCGGCTCCTTGGAGACCAATTACACAGATCATGGAGGCTCCCCCAGGACTCTGCCTCCCACCTCCCGCATCATCGTTAACAGTCTATTAGGTGACAGCTGCTCGGAGCCGGAGGGAGGAGGGAGGACGGCAAGGACTGCGGAGGCGAGGCGGCCTGGGGAGAGGAGGCGGGGAGCCCAGCGCCCTGCCCCTCTGCCTGCTGGCCCCACAGGCCTCAGCCCAGGCAGTAGGAAAGCAGCCACCTGCAGGGTGACGTGTCCCCAGGTCCCCACAGCCCAAGCAGCGAGATGCCAGCCACCCTGGGAGTGCCCAGGCGCAGCGTGGGAGGGTCAGGGTCTCCACCAGCACCCACGGACCACCAAGAGTCCTTGCCACACTGGGCCAGGATAAGGAGAGGGAGCAGGCCCAGTAGAGTGACCGTTCTGTCCAAGGTCACCCAGCTGAGGACCCCGATGTCTGTGCTCAAGGCCAGGGACCCAAGGTCAGGGCCACACTCCTGAGCCCGCGACACTCAAGTCCTCTGAAGGTGGTTCAGGCCAGCCAGGAAGACGGGCAGAGGGAAGCCCGGCACCACCCTGCCAGGCCGCCTGCCCTCCCTCCCCACCCATGTGCGGCCACTCCCCAGGGAGGGCTCATCTGCCGCCCACCGTCCACTGTCCACCCATCGGTGCCTCAGAACAACAAACACGGAGCGCTCCCTCCCCCGAGGCCCTGGGGGCAGTAGGACAGGCAGTGCAGACCCCACGTCTGGACTGCAGGAGGGCTGAAGGCGGGGACGCTGGTCCAAGGGGACACCTGGACAGGGCCAACTCGCGGGCAGCATCCCAAACGAGGCCGAGGACAGCAGCCGGAGACCAGGGCAGCCTCCAGGCAGAGGCCACAAAAGCCCAAGCCAGCGGCAGGGCCCAGCGGGAGACGGGCCATGGTGGTGGGTGGCGCTCCTCTGGGGACGGCCCGGCAGGAGGACCTGGGATTTCTGCAGGGGTGGCCGGCCTGGCTCCTCCCCAAGCTCCCCGCAGACCAGGCGCCTCCTCCAGGGAGCGGCTGCCCCAGGAGCGCCACCCCTCAGCCTCCTGCACAGGCGGAGGCCACAGGTGCCCAGGTGGGCAAGGACCCCTGGCTGCCCCAGAGCCCGGGGGTTGCAGGCTCCCAGCCCCGAGGCCCTTCCTTCCCGTCTCCAGGCCTGGGAGCCACGGGCCGCCCACGTCTGCTGAGCACAGGGGACTCCAGGGCACCCCAGGGCCCCCACGCCAGAGAACCCACAGACAGGAGGCGGCACACGCAGACGCCTGGTGGGCACGCAGACGCCCCGTGGGCACGGGCAGACGCCTGGTGGGCACACGCAGACGCCTGGTGGGCACACACTGCTGGGGGGGCGGTGCAGGCTGGGGGCTGGCGCCACCTAGAGCCACATTCTGGAACTGCCCGTGTGGACCCGCAGCCCAGCTGCCGGGCCAGGTCCCCCTCCAGCTGGGGCCACCCCACCCTGGAGAGGCCCGGCCCGCAGCACACCTGGCTCCCGCAGGTGGAGGCACAGGGCCCTGGGGGTCGGATCCAGACTTTGCAAGTTCAACGTAACTGCTTCCGCATCGAGGTCGGAGCCCGGGACTCGCCAATAAATCCCACTGGACGGCGAGAGAAGCGCCAGCCACGCTGGAGGCGGAGAGGCAGGTGACCACGGGCAGGGGACCCACACCCTGCCCAGCAGGAGGAGGTGCCAGGGTCTCCTCCCCGCACACAGTGAGGCTCTTGTCTGAATCAATCAAGGAGGCCCGCAGCGGAAGGGGCAGCAGGGCAGCGAGGACCTGGTCAGCAGAGTGTGGCCTGGCCTTGGAGGGTCAGTGCCGGCCTGGGACACCCTGAACTTGAGGCGCCTCCCCAGCACATACAACTGTCCCCCGGCTCCAGGCAGTGTATGGGGGTCTTGGAAGGCGTGCCCACCTACCTGGGGACCACCCACCCACGGGGTTGGTCTCGGTGACCCCCCACTCAGTTTACCCCCCACCCACAAGCCCTGCAGCCTTGCGCCGAACAGGCTGGACGCCGGCCCCTCTTCACACACTCCTTGCAGCAGGACCAGGCCACGACCCCACTTCCCACCCCCAGCTAGAGACCACGGCCCTAAGCAGCCCTGCCCGGCCACCGTCCGCCCTCGCTCCCGCTCTATACGCCAGCAATGGAGGCGTCCCTGGCTCCAGAAGGCCTCCCCTGAAACCGCAGGCCTCAGAAACGCTGCCAGGCACCGTGCCCTGCTACCTGGGAGGCTGGGGAAGGAGGACTGCAGGTTTGAGGCCAGCCTGGGCAACTTAGTGAGACCCTGTCTCAAAACAAAAAGTGAAAGGGGGGGGACGCAGTTCAGTGGTGGGCGCCCGGGTTCAATCCTGGTGCCAAAAACAGAGAAGTTAAAGGGCAGGAGACGCGGTCTCCAAACAGCACTCAGTGAAGATGCCAGCGAGCGAGTCCCCAGACGCCAGGAGCCACCGCGGACGCCTCCTGCCCCGCAGGCCCAGCACCACGCCCACGCCGCACGCCGGGCAGCAGGCCCACAGGCTCCTTGTGCCCATCGTCAGAGCCGGGCCCCGGCCAAGCCTCGGTTCCCTCACCTCCCCAGCCTCCGCCCCAGCTCTGCCCGCCCTGCAGAGGCCTCGCCCGCCCGCCTCCTCCCCAGCCGCCTCTCCAGGAGCAGGGCACCTCGGGCACTGCCCTGAGCACGGGGCACCTCCCGGCAGGGCTCAGACGCTGGGGACACATCCTGGCAGCAAATCCTGAGGACCCAGGGACGCGCATGCCCCTGCCCCCAAGTCCCTGCCACGCAGGAGCCTCCAGGAGCCTTCGAAGGCTCTGCCCTGCCCCACCCGGCCCAGCGGCCTTCCGGAGCCACAGGATGACCGGGCTGGCCGGGCCCAGGCCAGTGACATCGTCACAGCAGCACAGGGAGCCTGTCTACGGTGTCCCCTCAGCACTGTGCATCGGTCACTAGGGTGTCACCCTGGGTCCTCCTTCCCATCCAGACCACAGAACCCTGGGGCCAGCGTTGGCTCCGGACTGTCCCCAGGATGGCCAGTGTGGCACCCCCACTGCCCTCACACCTGGCAGCACCGTCCCCTGAGCCCCAGGGTCCCCGTCTGCAGAGCACCAGGGACGGTGCCCTCCTCACAGGACAGCTGAGGTTAGACTAAGGAGAGGCGCAAAGAGCGTCCACCCCGAGGACACGGCTGGGACGGTCTTCACCAGCGACCCAGGTTCCAGCATTCCAAGCCACTGTCAGGGCTGCACGTGGCTGTGGTCACCTTCGCCCTGCCCACCCGGGGGGCCTCGAGACAGTTCGCCCCAAGGTCCCATCCCCCTAAGACCAGGGGCCCTGCTGGCCCTGGCGTCCGAGGCGCGGGCGCTGCTCCGAGAAGCCCACACGGGCAGGGCCTGGACCACACTGGCGGCCCTGCCTGGGGCGGGCCATGCTGCCAAGGCCTGTGGGCAGGGCCCGGTCCAGCAGGGGAGCCCCCAGGGTGCTCGGTCTCTGGCAAAGGGGAGTGAGGGGTGGGAAGGCGCTGCCCGCAGGGGGAGGGCGGCTGGGTGAGGCAGAAGCACCGTCCAGCACGAGGTGGCCTGTGGGTCCAGCAGGCTAGATGTGGCCGCACGGGGACTCGGGACCACCCTGCAGAACGGCAGCTGCAGGGCAGGGACCGGGGCAGCAGAGAGGACCTGGCTGGCCGTGGGTCTGCCTGCTCGGCCACTCCCGGGGCCCCATCTTCCCACAGGGCCCAGGGTCCCTAAGGGCCTGGCTCGGGCCACGCAGTCCCTGTCCCACCCTCCAGGCTCCCAGAGAAGCCAGCGCTGCCCCAGGCGGGTCCTGCTGGCCAGCGGGCCCACAGCGGGCGGCCACCGTCTTCTGAGGAACGACGTCCAGTAATCAAAGGCAGGGGAGCGGCCAGCACAGGAGGGGGCCAGCGGGCGGGCACAAGCGACCCCACCTGGGCCACCAGGAGAGCCCGTCCCCAGCCCAGCACCGCGTCCTGCCCGGCTCCAAGGGGGAGAAAGGGACGGGCCAGCCCCAGGGACAGAGCTGAGCCTGACACTGGCCACGCAGGCTCCACGTGCCCCCGGAGCAGGGCCAGGGGCCGAGGAAAGCGCCCGCCCACGCAGGGAGGTGGCTGCACCAGCACCGGAGGGAAGGTTCCGGAAGAAAAGCAGCTGCTGGGCGGAGGGGTGTCTGGGTGCCAGGCCAGGGCGGGCCCAGGCGCCTCCGCTGGGCCTGGCCAGGACCTCAGGCAGAGGAAGTGCCCCGGCCCAGTGCCACCCCGGGGTCCCCTTCCCACCCAGCGTGGACGTGACAGTCCCCGGGCCAGGTGGCTCCCACGGGGGCTCCAGGCCTGTGCCGCCCGCTGTCCACTCTTCCCCACCCCCGCTGCCATCTCAGAGCCGCCAGGCAGGCGGCTCCCAGGGGACGGCAGGCGGGGACAGGCAGCCGCCCACTGCCCTCGTCCCCCCGCAGCGGCCCCCACCTCAGGACAACCCGGCACGCGGAGTGACGCCAGCTCTGGCCCTGGACCCTGGAGCCCCTCATCGTGGGGGGCTCAGCCCACGCCCGTCGGGGGCCGCCCTCCACGGGGCGCACGCTCCGTCCCTCCGCGGCCACCTTTGCTGTCCAGCTGCTCAGGGGCTTTGCACTGAAGACCCTGGTGTGGAGCTGCTGGTGACAGGGGGCTCGGGGTGACAGGCTGTGGTGTGGGCCCCGCGCCCCGGGTGCCCCCAGGGTGAGGCACTGTCCTGCTCGCAAGCCCACAAGGACCCCCACGTCCCAGCCTCAAGGCTCAGAGAGACGAGGCGTCGGGCCCGAGAGGGGCACTGGCCGCCGAGTAGCCCTGGCTCCCAGGCCCTCTGCTCCCGGCTCTGCTCCCCCAGCCTGCAGCCCGCACCCCACCAGCGCCGGCCACCTGCCTCCCATCTGCTGCAGCCCAGGCCTCCCACCAACCCGCCCTACAGACGAGGCTGGAGGCCCAGAGAGTGAAGTCCACGCCCCCGAGTCACACAGCCTGGGCGAGGAGCCAGCTGTGGCCTCCTGCAGCCTCCGAGGGCCTCACACATCTGGCCTGCAGGGCCCTGGCTGTGGCCCTGCTGGCCGTGGCCCTGCTGGCCGGCCTGGCCTCCATTCCACGGGGGGCCCAGCGGGGAGGCCAACAGCGGGTGGGAGCCTCCTGGTGGCCGTCGCCTTCTGGGTCACTGTTCTAGTTTTCAGAGGGTCACCTCTGTGCACAACCGCCCACGCCACGGGCCGCAGAGTGGCCCTGGAGGGGCGGCGTCCCCTCTCTGCCAGGGGCCTGACCAAGCGGGGGAGGAGGAGCCGGGAAATCCGGAGGCGCCCCCGCCGCGCCAGGCCCGCATTCCTGGAAGGTAACGCAGGCCGCCGGCCAGATGTGCGTCCCCGGAGCTGCCCGCGCTCCCAAGGTCAGCGCGGCTCCAGCCGCCGCCCACCTGGCACCACCGGGAGGGGCGGCCAGGGAGGAGGGTGCCCGCCCCCGCAGGGAGGGTCACCTCTGGGCGCGCAGGCGCCCCCACTCCCGCCCGCCAGCCGCCGCCTTTGTTTCTCGGCAGGAACCGCCAGATGCCGGTCAGTCCCCAGCTGGGCCGCATTTGCTGGCTCCTCCTCAGCCCTCTGGGCTCCTGTCCCCCGGCCTCTCCAGTCCTCCGTCCTCCACCTGAGGTCAAGGGCCAGCCAGGCCGCGGCTTTGAGAGGGCCCCTCCCTGTGGACTGAGCCCCTCTGAGCCCTGGCCTTCCTGGCCCTCGGGAATGAGGGGACTCAGCTCGCGGGGCTGCAGGGCGCCCACCTCCTGCCCAGCAGCCAGAAGCCACTCAGCCCTCCTCCCGCACCATCCCCCCCACGGAGCAGCCCCTCGAACAGCAGGCGGCTGCCTCGTCCTTCCCACTCCCACCCACGCAGGAGACCCCCGGAGGCTGGTGCTGGGATTAATCCTTAGCACAAAGGAATTGAGGCCCAGAGGCCCCAAGGTTAGTAGGAGACAGGATTATTCTTTTAAAATGAGGAAGCAGCCCAGAGAGGTAAAGTGGCTTGCCTAAGGTCACACAGCAAATGAGAGGCAGGGGGAAATGAAAGCCCGAGGGGCAAATTCAGGAGGGAGGAAGTGAGCAGGGACGGGTGGGGCTTCAGGGTGTGGACGAGGCCACCCAATCAGCCCTGCTCCTTAGAATGCGGAAGCGAGGCCCTGAGGGGAGGCCCAGGTCTGCAGGAGGCACACAAACAGCAGGTGCACGGCCCCCGGGACCCGGGACCCCCGGGACCCCCGGACCCCAGGACCCCAGGATGCGGGGCACACGCAAGCGCACGCTCCCCTCCCATCAGAGGCGGGCGGCCTCCACGGAGGTCTCACCTGGCCGCAGGGGCCGGGCTGCGACTGGCCCACACCAGGGGACAAGGGCTCTGGGGTGAGAGGGCGGTGCCAGGCAGCCTGGCACTGCCCTGAGGAGGGAGCCTGGGGCAGCAGGGGGTGGGGTGGCCATCCAGAGCTGCCACCCCAGCAGGGCCACCGTGACCCATGGCAAGGTCTGCCCCCCGACACGCCCGGAACCCAGCGTCCACCACATGCGTCCTGCCAGGCCTGGGCTGCCCACGCCTGCCACTGGGCGTTCCCTCCTTCACCCTGCGAGGACGCAGCCGGCCGGGGCCTCTGTAGCAGAGGCCACCAAGGGAGGCCCGCAGGGGGAGGTGACAGGAGCCAGGAGCTGAGACTCAGGCGGCAGGCGGGGCCTCAGAGCGGGCAGGGGACACGGGGCGGGAGGGGAGGGCTGCCTTCTCTTTCCCAGACCCCGAGGAGCTGGGCCTCCTGAGGCCACGTGGCGGGATGGTGGCCCGGGGCTTTGCATGTCACTCCGGAGCAGGACGCGGCTCCAGGGAACAGTCGGGACCTGTCTCTGGACATCCACAGGCCGCCCACCAGAGCCCGTCCACCGCCCTCTACGATGGCCGGGTCGCTCCGCCTGTCCACCTGATCGTCCATCCTTCCCAGGGAAGGCTGGGGCCAAGGGGAGTCGGTGACATGTGGCCAGAAGGCTGATGTTCCCAAGCAACACTGGCCTCCCCAGAGTGGCCCGGGGAGAGCTCCAGCCTGCAGCTCCCGAGGGTCCTGGGCTCAGAAGGCGACCCCGGAGGGGCTGCCGGAGTCCTGGCTCCAGGTCACCCTGAGGCCAACAGCTCCCCGGGGTCAACCAGCCGGCCCGGCAGGCTCTGCCACCCAGGAGGCCCCTGGACGCCGCCCACCCCGGCCGAGAGGACGGGAGGCGGGCCTGGCGGGGACCTGGGAGCCGGCGGCCCCAGGCCGGGGCCTCCGCAGACCCGGGGCAGCTGTCAGCAGCAGGCCTGGGCCACACTCGGGGCTGCCGTCTGCTTCTGCCAGCGTCCCCGCTGCTCTGAGCTGTCCACGCTGACCACGCACCAGTGCTGAGGAGGTTCTCAGAGCTGTTCCGACACAGGAGGGGACACGGGAGTGACAGGGGACCAGGAAGGGCCAGAGGGCTGCGAGCCTGGGCAGCCTGCTGACAGAGACCCGAGTCAGGACACGTGTCCACCTGCCACTCCTCACCCTGCGCCTCCAGCCACTGGCCCACGGCGCACTGTCCGTCCACCTACCCTTCCGTCTGCCCGTCTGTCTCGTCTAAGCATCTGCCCATCCGCCCATCACCACCCGTCACTCGTCCGTCTGTCCATCCAGACGCCCCTGGCCCTCTCCTCTCCCCTTGCCCCCCACAGGCTCCCCGACCCCCGGCTCAGCCTGTGGTCAACAGGCCCCCCCGGCCTGGGCACCTGCCAGTCCAAATCGGCCCTGGCATCTGCTGGCCACCGCTGCCCCTCCCCCAGAGCCAGAGTCGACCTAGAACTGCTGGTGGCCTCTCTGCACACGAGGAGCAGCTGCTAGAGGAGGCCCTCCGAGGAAGCAGGACCTCCCCAGGGAGGCAGAGGCCTGGAGCGCCAGCCTCCCGGATCCCAGCGGGCTGAGGCCAGCCTCACCCTCAGACCTCCCTCCGCTGGAGCAAGCTGAGGTTGGGCCTGGGTCACGAGTGAACCGAGAGGCACGGCAGCAGCCCTTCCAAGACGGTCCGAGGAGCCTTAGAACCTGGCGGAGGCTCAGTCCAGAGCCACGCGCGGCACACGGGACACAAGTGGGTCCGTCTCTGCTGCCGCAGGCGGCCTCACACAGGGAGGCAGAGCCAGCACGGCTCCAGCAGCCGACACCAGGCCGCTTCCCACCTGTAAATGGGGTCGGCAGCACCTCCCGTGCAGGGGCGCCGGAGGATCAGCATGGAGCAGACGCTCCCACCACACGCCCAGCCTGGCCGGGGATCTGAGGCCAGATGCAACCCTCGGCCCTGCGTTTACAGCCGGCGTGCGCCCACCCTGGACAAATGGACCTCCATTTGCTAAACTTTCTGAGGCAGACTTTCTTCCCCAAAGAAAAAAGGACAAGAGAAACCTCTGCCCTCCCTACCCTGCTCTTGGATGCTATCAAGTGAGAATGTGATGCTTGGAGCTACGGCAGCCGTCTTGCAACCGTGAGAAAATGACATTTGCATCTGTTTTAAGGAAAAGGCCATTTTCCGTGTGCTTGTGGCTGTGACTGCACCTCACACTCTGTTGGTGGGGAGATGGTCTCATAAAGCAGTTACGAGCAGGGATTCTGGCCCCAGCCGCCTGTGTGACCTTCGGCGAGTTACTTAACCTCTCTGTGCCTTGGTTTCCTTTTCTAAAAAACAGGAATAGTGTTTTCGAGTGTTAATTAGCACACGTAAACACACTTGGCACAGCGCTTGGCACGCAGTCGCAGAGCATGGGTGTGGGAGGAGAGTGCAACCAGGGAGGGTGTCCAGGTGGACGGCGTCCAGGCCCCCAGGAGCTGAACAGGAGCACGGGCCGGCTCCAGGCCCTGGCCCTGCAGGGGCTGGCGGACTCCCCTCTGCCCGGCCCGCACTGCCTACAGGGAGGTGCCCTGGGCACGGCTCCTGCCTCCTTCCACCGCCAGCCGGGTGGGCAACCCACTGTGGGGGAAGCAGGTCAGGACCTCCCGCCAGCCAGAGCCACAACCCAGGGCCCAGCCCCCGGCTGCACAGCCCCGTGGGACACTTTCAGAATCAAGCATGTGTCATCTGTCACCTCCGTCCCCTCCTCCCCCCAAGGACATCAGGCAGGGCGCGCCCGCTGGCCACCCCACCCTGTGTGGGCTGCTGCTTGCCCGCACCCCTGCCTGTCCCCGAGGCGCACCCCGGACAGGTGGGACCCTGAGGCCCGGGCGGGGTCCCTGCCCAGGTCACCAGAGGTCCATGGGGGTGTCCTCCGTCCTGTCAGGAGGCCCTTCCCAGCAGGTGGTCAGTGCAAGGGGGGGGGGACATTGTGTGCCTGGGTGTCACCAGGAGGACTGAGCCCGGGCGGTGAGGTTCTGGGGCGCATCTGCGGCAGCCTGGCCACAGCGTCCTCGGGTCTCCATGTCGCCCATGGGTCCTTCATCACGTCCTCTTGGTCACTAAATTTCCCCGATGGACTGGGTCCTGAGCCTAAGCCAGCCTGGACGCAGGGGAGACCACGTCGCCCTGCATGGCAGAGGCCATACCAGACTCACCTGGAGGGGCAGCGGCTCCACCCCGGCCCCGGCCCGGCCTGCTGAGGGGCAGCCGCGTGGCCTCGCAGACGCCCACCCTGCAGGGGAGCCTACCAGTGGGGACTGGCTCCAGGGAGCAGACCCACGGGGACACGGGGACCTCCCGCAGCCCGCGTCCCCGGAAGGCAGCTCGGCCCTGCGGAAGCCCCGGCCGGGCGGGGCCACTCTGCCCGCAGCTGGCGGAGCCCAGGCCCCAGCCCCGCGGCCTGCCGATGGGCCTGCCGGTGACATGGCCTCAGGGACACCCGAGCTGGAGCCCCGCAAGCTGACCCGGGTCTCTGGCCCCAGGACCGCGAGGTCACGCATGCTCTGTGACAAGCTGCAGTGCCGGGGCTGCTTGGTGACACAGCCATGAGGGTCCTGGCCAGCGCTGGGAGGCAGGGACTCTGGACTGAGGCTGGAGTCCTGAGGCTGGCTGGCCTTCTGTGTGAACAGGGCTGTCGGCCTGGCCGCCACTCCCCGGGGCCCCAGGCGTCCCCTTCCCACCAAGCCTCGCTCAACACCCCGCCGGCCCTGCCCCTCGAGGCTCTGCGCTCCAGGGTCTGTCCTCTCCACCACTGTGCTCCCCGCCAGTCCCTGACCCTCGCCGGCCGTCCACCCCGGGCCTCCGCCCCTCAGTGCCCCAGCCGTCCTGGCTGCGCCCAGGCCACACAACTCTGGACGGGCCTATGTTCACCTGCTGCCCCACCAGGAGGCGGGCTGGACGGGGCTGGGCCGCTGCCGGGACCTGCCCCTCGCAGGACAGACCGGGCACCTGGCGGGCGCTCAGGAGGGAGGAGGGCGCCCGGCAGGAAGGTGGCCGGCAGCTGAGCCGACCCTGCCCAGCTCGGGCACAGAGCTCCAGCCAATCCAGAGGGGACACCTGGGGACCGTCTGGCTCCGGCCCTCCACGCCCACCCGCCCCGCCACACTCAAGCCCCGCGAGCTCTCTGCCCCTTTGTCCCGCGCTGTCCTGGCCCTCACCCGGGAAGGAGCCTGGACACCCCCGACCCCGTGGTCTCTGAGCCCACGCCCTGGATGGCAGAGGGGCCTATCTGCTCCAGAGCGTCCGAGAGCACTGGGCCGTGGGCGCAGGGCCTCCGGGTGACAGCAGTGGACAGCAGCCCATGGGACCTCAGACGCAGGGGAGAAGGAATTCACAGCCAGGGACGGTCTGGAGACCTCCTCGCCCCAGGACAAGGCCACAGCGTGGAGTCCCCAGCCCCAGGTCACAGAAGCCAAAACCACGGCCGCTCCGGTCACACCACCTGAGACTGCAGAGCCCCTGTGGACCTGGGGCCTGTGGCCGTGGGACCCCACTCCTGTCTGCAGGAAATGACCAGGACGGCACGGGCCGCTCCCGGGCGGGGGTGGGCAGACTGGCAGCGTCCCCGCAGCGCTCACGGGGGCGCCCAGGCCACCTGTCAGTGGGGTCACGCCTCCTCACTCCGGGGCATCACTGCTGCCCGAGGAGCCACAGAGTGGACCCCGCGAGCCCACATTCGGCTGCCAGGGTAAGCCCTGGCCGGCGGCCTCCTGGTGGCCTGGGAACTGTGGGTGGCGCCGTGGAGACCCCCCAACTAGAGGTGGCCCGGGGACGTGCCCACCGCGAGCCACGGGGCCTGGTGCATGCAGCGCCAGCCCCACCCAGAGTGCGAGCACTGCCCAAAGCACTGGCCTGACGGATACGCTGTCCCTGAGCCCGGGGCCCAGGGCAGAGCCAGGGCAGGCGAGGTGGGGGCAGCCACCAGGACGCAGACGCAGAGGGCAACGGCGGCCAGAGCTGTCCCCGGCCAACACGGACGTGGCCCAGAGGCAGCGGGGGAGACAGTGTCCTTTCTCTCCCAGGCCCCAGACCAGCTGGCTGCGGCCCCTCCCTCCTTCCCTGAGGCCCGCCCAGCTGGTCACGGGTGACCCTGTGGGACGGGCCGGGAGGGGCAGCTGAGTCAGCTCCCAGATGGGCCCGAGGCCTGGCCTCTCCTCCAGAGGCAGAAAGCACCCGGCTCCAGCGGCCTGACGTGGGGCCTGGCCCCTGCCCAGCAGGGCTGGCCTGCCCGGGCAGCCTGCCGCGGTGTGGCTGGGGCCGCACCCACAGGGCCTGGACCCCACGCTGCTCGGGGCCACAGGGCTGGCTCCGACCTTGGAGCCTGCTGCTCAGGAGGCCACGCAGCGTGGACCGTGCACGCTGCCCCACAGGGGAGTGGCCGGGGCAGCCTGGCTGGACGTGGGCTGGCTAGGGCGCCTGCTGTCACCTGAGGGACGGGGATGCGGTCGGCCTGCTCAAGGGTAGTGTGTCCGCGTGTGCACGGGGGCGTGGCACGTCTGTGCGTGGGCGAGGCGTGTGCACACGTGTGCAGCCCGCGGCTGACCTCGGGGGCCAGTCCGCGCACGGCGGGGCTTCCTGCCAGGCCACCACCCCCGACGGGGGGCAGCTGCAGAGGCCACCCGTGACCAGGGCCGTCCCCAGGGGGCAGGGGACCGGCCACCTGACCTGGGATCTGCCCTGCTTCCAGATTTTAGGGTGGGGGTCTCGTTTTCCCAGCCACGGTGTCTGGGGGAACGGAGGTGGACACTGGAGGCCACCGAAGCCACGCTCCATGCGCCTCGCTGGGCAGGGCAGGCTTGCGGGGGGCGGGGACGCGACGCCCAGAGGCAGAGGCGAGGGCCTGGGGGGCGGGGGGCGGGGGCGCCGAGACAGACGCACAGACGCCTCCCAGACCAGGAGGCAGCGAGGGCGGAGGCCGAGCAGTGTGTGTGGGGCCGCGCGGGCGGGGGAGGCGCTGCCGCGAGTCATTCAGAGTCCCTGGCACAGCTGCCGGGCTGCTGGCCGCGGGCCCGGCTCGGAGCTGAACTTAAACAAACCCTGCGCGGCCATCTGCTCGATTTTAAAATAAATCAAACAGTCTGCGGGGCCGGGGGATCGGGTTTCCATCTGCGCGCCGCCCGCTCGCCGGCCTGGAGCCCGCTTGCCTCTCCCAGCCGAGGCCTGGCAACATGTGGCCGCGCTCCCTGGGGAGCTGCCCGCACAGCCGCCCACTGGAGGGGACGCGGCGTGGGCTCCCGGGGGCCACCCGGCTGCCCGGCCCACGCGTCTGGAATTCCCCTCTGGCCTGGGTGGGCGCTGGCCCCCAGGAGGGCGCTCGGGCCCCCGGGGGACCCGGGCCACGGGGGCAGCTGCGGCTGGCTGGGGGCAGGGCAGCCCAGGGCCCACCTGGAGCAGCTGAGGGGCCGGGATTCCACTCCATCTGTCCCCGGGGCGGAGACCAGGGCGGCCGGGCCAGAGCAGAGCCGCGGGGGCCATCTGTGGGGAAGGAAGGGCGGTGGCCCCAGGCCCAGGAGGCCCGCAGCGGAGGGGCTGGCGGAGGGGCTGGCGTGCAGGCCAAGGCTGCGATGGCTGCGCGGGCTGCAGAAAGAGGGAGCCCGGCTGCCCTGGACGGCCCGGGCGTGTGCACCCCGAGGTGGGGTTTGGGAAGACAGGTAAGGTGACCCACGGGGGCCAGACGGGTGACCCACAGTGGTCAGACCCTGCGGGGCTCCGCCACGAGTTTCAAAATAGAATTATTTCTATTAAAAACCCATGTGGACCCTTGAGACACAGAGAAATGCTGTGACGTCGCCGGGTCGAGGGTCGCCGGGTGCCGAGGGTCACCGTGAGCAGCACAGGGCGTGTCCTTCCTCCAGGTGTGGAGCAGGAGGAGACAAAGACAGGGCAGACAGACAGAGGGACAGACGGTGCAGGGGACGGAGCGGCCAGCTGCAGCCCCCCTGCCGTCACCACGCAGGGCCACCTCTCCAAATGCACCCACGGCCACTGGCGCTCTGCCATCTCCATCAGTCTGAGCCACACGAGGACTCCCAGGGCGAGGACGTGTGCCACTGTCACCAAGAAAGCGTTCAGGCTCTGGGAGGCCAGCACCTGCCATGGGCCCCAGGGGACACACAGCAGGGGCCTGACCTAAGCCTCAGACCCCCAAGCCCGTGGCTCAGCGGAGACCCCAGGAGAAAGCCACCTGAGGGGGGCCATCAGATGAGACCGAGGGGCTGCTGGGGCCGGGAGCACATGGAGGCTGGTGAGGGAGGCGGCGGCAGGAGAGGAGCAGGAACTGGAGACTCAGGACAGGGTGCCAGGAAATTCGGGGGAACTTGGAGGCAGACAATGGGCCTCTACCTGCAGTCGAGGCTGCACACAGCCCCACTCTCCAGCCTTTACACGGGTTCAGGGTTCTGGCAACGCCCCAATGGGCACTAGCCAGTACCTTCCAGGGGAGGACACAGGCACAGAGAAGTCGAACACCTTGCCCAAGGTCACACAGCAGAGGCAGCACAGGGCCTGGTGCTAGTCCACACGTCTGGACTGTCCACGCCCCTCACCATCTCCTACTTTAAAAGGCCCCCATCACCTGTGGGCAAGAAAAGTCCCAGAGAGCACGGGCTGGAGGGGTGAGTCCCGGGGGGGCCGCCCACGCAGCCCAGCTCTGCAGCCACTCCTGGTGTGGCCGGCCTGGCTCCCGGCCAACGCCTCGCTCCAGGTGAGGACTGCCCTACTGAACCAGCCGTGTCCCCAGGCCCATGCCAGGTCCCAGCAGGGGTACAGGGGCACACAGGGACCCCCGTCCTGTGCAGACCCCGCATGTGCCAGGGCCACACCCAGGAGCACTGGGCAGGTCCCAAGGCTCTGAGCCTGGACCCCGGTCACCTGGGGCGGGTGGAGGAGCTGGTGGCTGGGGGCCTCCCAGCTCCATGTCCCCACACCCTGCAGGGCACGAGGCCTCTGGACAGATGCCATCCCTGGGATGTCACTCCGGAAGACCTAGAGGTCACTGGGGTGGAGGCTGGGACTCCCAGAGGGATGCCATGTCCCTCCCCACCCTTCCTGCCAAACACCAGGCTCGGGGTGTCGGGTGGCTCGGGTGGCTCGGGGTGCCCGGAGCCAGTCACACCCGCCCTCCCAGCCTCCTCCCCAGGGGGACACCGAGGCAGGGAGGGGCTGGGTCAGCTGCCGAGGCCACCCAGAGCCCGACAGGGCAGAGAGGCCCACAGGCCACACTCCTTCTTCTGCCTCCTCCCGCAGGGGCCATGTCACCCACTCCTCCAGGCAACGCAGGAAGGGCGGCCACAGCCCCTCACCCCTGGGAGGCTGAGGCTCGGGAGCAGCCAGCAGCAGGGAGCCGGCAAGAGGCAGGAGGCCCCGAGGGCCAGTGACCCCTTTTGGGGGCGGGGTCTTCCCGAGCCGGGGCTTGTGGCACAGGGGCTCCCAGAGCCCGGCGTCCAGGGGCAGCTCCACAGGCACCGGAGCCCACGGACGGGCAGGGCAGCCGCGGCAGCTGCGCACCGGGGAGGAGGGCCGGCCCTCTCTGGGCCTCGGGCTCCTCTGCGCCAGGGGAAGAAGCAAAGCACCAGCCTCTGGGGACGAGGCCAGGGTTGCAGGAAGGGGCTCCCAGAGGACCCAGCAGCCGCAGCGGCTCCTGTGTGTCAGGATCACAATGAACACGTGGTCGCTGACATCAGCACCCCGGCAACGCTGGGGACGAGGACACAGAACTGGGGACAACAGGGCCCCTGCACAGACCCTACGGGGACCAGAGCCGGGGCGCAGAGTGAGGCCCAGGCTGAGGCCAGGCTCCTGGGTGGCAGGGTGCAGGGCAGGTGGGTGGCCCCGTCCCCCCTCCGGCCAGCTCCAGGGACATGCCCAGGGCAGCTCCTGCAGGCGCCCTGAGCAACTCCCACCGGGGCCAGGGCCGGGGACGGCCTGGCGGCCACACTGTGGGCAGTAGCAGCACCGTGTCCACCCACCAGGGCAGAGCAAGAGTCCAGGGCAGGGACAGGCGGCCCTGAGCAGGTGCCCCACAGGGTCCAGGGCGCCGCCTGCCTGGCCTCCCGACCCGCGTGGCCCTGCCCTCGCCCCGAGCGGTGCCATCTGCCTCCCCGATTGGCAGCTGGGGAGGGCGAGGTGGGAGCAGCCACGGGACCTGACATGGCCAGTGTCGCACAGCTGGGGACAGGGCTCTGGCCCAGGGAGCCGCGTGCCCAGCTGAGGCTCACCCGAGGCACCTGACCTCTGCGACAGGGTCCACGTCCCCCCGGCCTGGCCCCCGCCTCCAGGCACTTGGGTTCCTTCCTCCCTGGCACTCCGACCAGGCCCTGGTCCCTGTCCTCTAGGCGGGCAGGGGGGACGTGGCCCCGCCACCTGCCTTCCACAGGACCCCCCACCCCCCCCCACCCCGTGCCAGGCCCGCCACTCGGACTGGACGCTCTGACGTCCTGCAACCCATGCGGTCGCACACCGAGGGGCACGGGGGGGGGGCAGAGGGCTGAGAGCACCGCGCTGGCGTCCAGGGCCCAGCACCGAGGACACAGGCGGGCAGCCGACAAGCTGCCCCAGGTCGGGGTGACGGGGTGTGACGGGGTGTAACGGGCCAGCTCCCTGGAGGCTCTCAGGCCACTCTCCAGCCTCCTCGGCGTGTCCGGGGCGTCTCCAGACCCCTGCTCCCCTGGGAGGCCGCCCGAAGCCCCTTGTAACCCGAGGACAGCACCAAGACCCTGCTTCCAAACGCAGCCCCAGCCACGGGCCCTGAGGTCGTGACCCCAGGGACACCTGGCCCCTGGTCGTCTTCGCAGCTGAGCGGGCCTGGGCAGCTCTGCCCAGCGTCCGGGGCTGCCCACGAGGAGGAGGGCCAGTGGCATTCCGCTCCCGGAACCCAACACTCGCATGATGTCACCCTCTGGCCTCTGGGCTCCAAATAGCCAGACCGTTATGGGATGTCATGTACCCGGCAGGCCGACACTGGGCAGCCCCGCCCGGCAGGAGATGCCCAGAAGGCCCGCTCCCTGCAGCCTCAGCCCACACCAGCCCAGGAGCCCCACGCACGTCCCCCAGAACTGTGGATGAACCGTAGTTGGCGCTGTCGTTGAGGCCAATGTCCAGACAGCTACTTGGCCCTGGCCCTCCTCCCCAGGCTGGGGCTCCAGCTCCCTGCCCCCCCAAGAGCGCAGCCCAGAGCCGGAGCCCAGAAGGCAGCCTCCATGGACAGGCGTCCCCGCAAGAGACCCGGCTTCCCGGACTGACGGGCACGCACTGGCCCTGGGACCCTGGAGCCTGCCCCGGGAATGAGCCTGCAAGGTGACAGGGCACAAGGGACAGGCCAGGCTGCCGTTCAGACTATGGGGACTGTGCCACCTGCCCCACGGCCCCGGGCACTTGGGCACCGCCAGGTGCCATGGTCACTCCTGTCACCCCCGCCACTAGGGAGGCTGAGGCAGGAGGACAGTGCATTGGAGGCCCCATCTCAAAATAAGAAGTAAAGCGGGCTGGGGGTGCGGCTCAGTGGAGAGCACCCTGGTTCAGTCCCCATGCCAGTCGCCGCTCACCAGAGATGGCCCCGCGGTCGGCCTGTGAGTGGGCACCTCGGGGCAGGGACGCTGCTGGTCCCTCGCTGGGCTGCTCTGGCAGGAGAGCAGAAGGCAGGCCGCACGGTGCGGGAGGCCGGGCCAGGGGCCCCCGGGGCTCTCGCCTCGCCTGGCAGCAGCGTGTCCCGCGTCCCTGAGTGGCAGTCTGCGTCCTGACCTCTTCCTGCAAGGACCCCAGATGGACTGCACTAGGTCCACCGTGATGTCGGTCATCTGTCCCCAGAACGTCCTGCTCCGGGGTCTGGGTCAGGACACTGCTCAGCCAGAGCGAGTGTCCCTCCAAATAGAAGGTCCAGCTCCGCCAGGCCCCAGGTACAGGTCCTGGGTCTCCGGCTCAGGGCTGCGCGGCCCTGACAGGGTCAGAGGGCAGGCGCCCACGGTCCCTGAGCCGCTCTCAGGCCCTCACCCAGCCCGTCCCCAGCCAGCGGCAAGTGCCCTACACTCGCCACCTTAGGGGGCAGATGGCCTCACGGCTCCGGCCCCCAGGCTGGGGAGCCTCGCAGGGGCCGCCCCACTCCAGGGATGGGGGACACCGGAGTCTGACAGCAGGAGCACCAGAGCCAGGGTCGGAGCACAGCCCTGTGTCCCCTCGCGCGGCAGCGACACGGCCAGGTGTCAAGGGGGACCTCCCGGGTGGCCCAGTCCCATGGGCCAGGGCTCATTAGCACTGCAGCCCTGACTGGGGCAGAGATGTCCCCAAGCCCCAGGAGCCCCGCACCTCCCACCCGCCCCGGCACCAAGAGGCCTTCAGAGTGGGCCACCTCAACCCGGGGAGTCCCCAGTGGGCACGTGGCTCAGCACGAGCTCCCAGAACTGGCCAGCGCAGGTCGTCACACCCTGTGCGGACACAAACACGTCACAGGTCCCCATGGCAACCCCGCACACCAAAACAATGAGAAAGGGAGTGATGCCCGGGGTGGGGCTCCCTGCCGTCCCAGCTCTCGGGAGGCCGAGGCAGGAGGATCACAAGTTCAAGGACAACCCCGGCGACCAAGGGAGACCCTGTCTCAAAATTCAGAGCTGGGGACGTGGCACCCCTGGGTCCAGTTCATTATATGAAAGAAGGAAGACCCCAAAGAGCCAGGGCTGGGACTCCCACCTGTCAGTCACCCGCCACTGATCAGAACACGCCCGCCAAGCAGCTCAGGTCTGCACCCAGCAGGCGCTCCACGAACGCACCTCCGGGGCTGGGGTCCCGCTGGAGCCGGCACAAGCTGCCTCAGAGCCCACCCAGCAAGGTCAGGGAGCCACCTTACAGAAAAGGAAGCTGGGGCCCAGAGAGGTGAAGCAACCTTTCCAAGATCACACAGCTTGTTCAGGGCTCAGTCAGACCAAGACCCAGGAGGCTCCTCTGCTGCTGGAGGTGACAAGCCTGAGTGACAAGGACGCGTCCTTCCATTTGAGACTAACAGGACTTGGTGATGCCTGCTCAGGGTGAGGGTCGGCACGCCATCGCCTCCCGGACACTCAGGGCCGGCTCCCGGGTCCCGCCCACGCCCTCCCTCCGTCACCTCCCGGGTGCGCTTCAGAAGCGGGGTCACTGGGCCCCAGTGTGGAGCGTTTGGAGCCCGACGCCAGTGCGGGCAGACTGATGGGTGCACAGCTCGGGCAGCGCGGGCCTTGGGCTCTCTGGCCTTCCAGTGGTTCTAACGGAAGGGCCCGGTGCCCACTGCCCACTGCCCACTGCCCACTCACCACCTCCGCTCCTGCTGTCCAACCACAGGTGGCAACAGCCTCAGGGCGCCTACCGGTCACTCTCCAGCAGGTGCCTACTCCACAGTCCTACTGACCAGGCCCAGCGGGCAGTGTCGGGCTGCCCACTGGCCTGAGACCCCACGCAGTGGCCAGGCCAATAGCTGTGGGGTGTGGCCAGGCGGCTGAAGGGCACCTGCCTTGCAGGACTGAGTGCTGGCCCCGGGCGGCAGGTGCTGCTGCAGCCGTCCCGGGACTGCGGCTGTCCCAGAGGCTGTCCCCCGATCTGGGGCAGGGGCAGCGGCCAGGGGACAGCACGGGCAGCAGCAGGGGTTGCAGTGCAGGCCAGCCAGGGGCAAGGGAGACGCAGCCAGGATGGAACCAGTTTCTTCCACACCTGGAGTGGAGGCCAGGCAGAGGGCTGGCAGAGGGCACTGGAGTCCTAGGCAGAGAGGCTGGTGGCCTGACCCGCAGGGAGGCCCTGGCAGGTCCTTCGACCCCTCAGCAACCTCATCTGTGACACGGGATAGGGCACCTGCCCCACAGGTGTGTCCCCAGGGAGCCGTGTGCACACTCAGCAGGGCAGCTGGGGTCGGAGCCCGGGCAGTGCGGGCCTCAAGGGTCAGGGCTCGCCAGCCCATGCCCACCCCAGCCACAGCACCGCCAGTCCACCCGGTCACCAGGCGAGCAGGGGCCTCTCCACTGCTTCTTAAAGGGTCACAAAGAAAAACAGAAAGCAGAAGATCGCGGCAGGACCCAGAGCCGGGCCTCGAGGCCTTGGGTTCACACCTGGTCCTTCACACCTGTGGCCCTGAGGCTAGAGGTGCCCGGTCCCCCTCGGATCGTTCGAGGGGACAAGAGGTACGGGACAAGGACACACAGGAATTGGAGGACACTGCCCAGGCCAGCGTCAGAGCCAGGTACTGGCTTTCCAGCACCCAAGGTCAGGGAGGCGCAGCCCGCAGCCCAGCAAGCCCTGGGACAGGCCCGAAGACACCTGTGGGGACACCACAGGGACCGCCTGGGGACGTGCCCATGGGGGCAGGCCCAGCACGAGGGCCAGAGCTCAGGGCCACACCTGGAAGGGTCACTAAGGGTCAGACAGGGACACTGAGGTGGCAAGAGCCAGCAGAGTGTCCAAAGCCACCTGGCCAGTTGAGGACTCGGACGAGAATCAGGCCCAGGAGCCTCTCTACGCTGCGGCACAGCTCGCCACTGGGGCCAGGCACCGGGCACCCCTGAACGTCCCCTGCCCCAGCAGCCCCTCCCGTGGGGTCATCCTGGCCTGGGCAGGTGACGCCAAGTGCAACCCCAGGAACAAGAGCCAGGTCGGCCAGCCCAGCCTGGCTCCTCCCACTGCCACCCACAGTCCCGTCCTCCCAGCTGGACCTGCAGGCGGGCAGGGGTCTGGGCCCTGCCTTCCCAGGAGCCGCCTCTCACAGGTGTCACCCTAAGGCACCGTATTGGGAAATGGTGACCCTGGAGGACGTGAGCAACTGGACAGTGGTGGGCGAGGCCGGCCAACAGTGACACTCTGCTTCTCCCGATTCAGAAGGCGAGGCCCAGAGGGTGCAGGGCTCCGTCCAGGGCTCTGGCCCCACGTCCCAGGGCCCCCACCCCGGCTGGCAGTGGGCCCCAGGGCAGGCGGAGGCACAGAGAGTGAGCGGGAAGGTGTCCTGACACAGGGATGCCCGGCCCCCGCCAGGGGCCAGCTCCGTGGCATCCAGCCACGGCCCTCGCGGGCTGGCAGGGCCGGGGGACTGCGCGACTGGGGCCAGGTGGAGGGTCCTGGCACGGCCTGCAGACCTTGCAGGGGGTCCGCGAGGTCCTCTGGTGAGCCGATGGGCTGCTGGCCAAGGGGGCAAGTGGCTGCCCTGTGGGGTGGCGCCCGGGAGCCCGGGAGGCCTGGCCTCAGCTCTACTGGCCTCTGTGATGTGAACCCGCAGGAAAAGGCGGGCGGCCGGGACAGCGAGCGCCAGCCCGGCCCCGGCCCCAGACCCTCGCGGCCCTGCCAAGAGCCTGCGGCCGCAGCAGCCTGGAGAATAAACACGTCCCCGCGGGGCCAGCCTGCGCAGAGCCAAGACCCGCCCGAGGCTGTAAACAGTCCCTCCTGGCGCGGACGCTGGCCACCGCTCTGGGCTGGGAATTAGCACTCTGCCCTCCATGAAGAAGGCGGCGGGAAGGCAGCTGGCCCGGGGCCAGCCCGGCTTGGCAGCTGCTGCGCCTTCCCAAGGAGGTGCTGAGACTGTGAATGAAGGCCCGGAGGCTGGGGAGGGAGGTCGGCCAGGCAGCGGGGGAGGGAGAGGAAGGGCAGGGAGGGCCCAGGCCTCCTCCATCCCACAGCCCGGGCCGTGCTGAGCCCCACCCGCTGGGCTTCTGCCGGATCTGGGAAAGGCCAGGAGGACGGCCAGGCCCTGCTGGCCCCCATCGGCCACCCTGAAAAGCCTCGTGACAGCCCAGGGCAGCTACCTCCTGGGCCCCAGCTGGTCTCAGGCCCTGGCTCCTCGCCACCCATCGCTGGCTTCGTGCAGGTCCCGGGCTCCAGAACCACCCGGCTTCCTGCAAGGTGGGGGCAGCCAAGGGCCCTGCAGAGGCCTCCAGGTGCCCCAGCCCACCTCCCACCTCGCCCTCACCTGGATGCCCACTGCCCTCCTGTGCAGGTCCCCAGCCACACCC
>JAJEJO010053580.1:0-32048 GCA_020662805.1 Glaucomys volans
AAAAAAATACTTAGAGGTAAATGAGAATAGTGATACAATATACCAAAATCTCTGGGACACTATGAAGTCAGTACTAAGAGGAAAGTTCATTGCATTGAGCTCATTTATTAAAAGAACAAAAGTCAACAAATAAGTGTCCTAACATTTCATCTTAAAAAAGTCCTTGAAAAAGAACAAATCAATACCAAAACCAGTAGAAGACAGGAAATAATTAAAATCAGAACTGAAATCAATGAAATTGAAACTACTGAAAAAATTGAATAAACAAAAAGTTGGTTCTTTGAAAAAAATCAATAAGATCAATAAACCCCCAGACACACTAATGAAGAGAAAAAGAGAAAAAAAAACCAAATTACTAAAATATGTTATAAAAAAGAAAATATCACAATGGATACATCTGAAATACAGAAGATAATTAGAAACTATTTTGAAAAATTATACTTGAATAAAATAGAAAATACTGCAGACATTGACAAATTTCTAGAGACATATGACCTATCTAAACTGAATCAGGAGGTCATACATGACTTAAACAGAACAATTTCAAGTAATGAAATAGAAAATGCCATCAAAAGCCTACCAATGAAGAAAAGCCCAGGAACAAACAGATTCTCAGTTGAGTTCTATAAGACCTTCAAATAAGAATTAAAATCAATACTATTCAAATTATTCCATAAAACAGAAAAGGAGGGAACCCTTCCAAACTCATTCTATGAGGCAAATATCACTCTGATATGAAAGACACATCAAGGAAAGGAAACTTCAGACCAATATCACTAATGAAATGGATGCAAAAATTCTCAATAAAATTCTAGCAAATCATATACAAAAACATATTAAAAAGATAGTGTACTACAATCAAGTGGTGTTCATCCCAGGGATGCAAGGTTGATTCAACATACAGAAAACAACATAATTCATCATATCAGTAGATTTAGAAACAAGAATCATATGATCATCTCAATAGATGCAGAAAAAGCATTTGACAAAATGCAGAATTCCTTCATGTTCAAAACACTAGAAAAACTAGGGATAGCAGGAACATATGTCAACACTGTAAAAGCCATATATGCCAAACCCAAGGCTAATATAATTCTAAACAGAGAAAACTGGAAAGTATTGCCTTTAATACCAAAAAACAAATAAACCATCAATAAATGGGCAAAGGAACAGGACAGACATTTCACAGAAGATATACAATTGATCAACAAATATATGAAAAAATTTCCAACATCTCTAGCAATTAGAGAAATGTAAATCAAAACTACTTTAAGATTTCATCTCACTCTAATCATAATGGCCATTATCAAGAATATAAGCAATACTAAATTTTGGCAAGGATGTGGGGAAAAAGGTACACTCATATACATTGCTGATGGGAATGCAAGATGGTGCAATCATTAAAATGCAGGTGCTAATTCACAATAAGAAGAGGCACTAGGGACGAATAGAGTTACTTTGTATTAGAGTGTAGTGAAGGGAGGGAAAGGGATATGGGGGTAGGAAGGATAGAAGAGTGAAACAGACATTATTACCTCATGTGCATTTATGACTGCATGACTGATGTGATCCTACAATATGTACAATCAGAAAAGCAAGAAATTACACTCCATTTATATATCTTTTAAATGTATAAATGCATTCTATCATGTATATCTAATGAGAAAAAATCAAAAAATAAAATAAATAAAACAATTTTATCGTAATGAGTGCATACATAAAGCCAAGGAAATTGAGGGGTTTATCTTACCTGAAGTAGAATAAAAAACTTATGAAGAAATGAGAGTGTGTTTGCTCTAAGAAAAGAATGAATGCAATCTGTGGAAATGGTTTCCTCTTGGGTGGATAATTTTCAAAAAGAGCTGGTTTAGTATCTCATTCATTTGAGAAGAGCTCAAAAAATCAGAGGCCCGGGCTGGGGATATAGCTTAGTTGGTAGAGTGTTTGCCTCGCAAGCATAAGGCCCTGAGTTCAATACCCAGCACTGGAAAAAAAAAAAAAAAAAAAAAATCAGAGACCCATTGATGAGTTTAGTATGAGAAGCCTTGACTTTTGTTCCTTTTTTCTTTTTTTCCCCCACTGTCTTTCTTATTCCTGTCCCCTTCCCTTCTTTCCCCTTTGTCTAATCCAGTGATCTACTTTACCTCTCCCCATCCTTGTTGTGTGTCAGCATCTACATATCAGAGGATTTGACCTTTGATTTTTAGGATTGGCTTATGTTGCTTAGCATAATAGTCTCTAGATCCATTCATTTTCTGGCAAATGTTAAAAAGTTATTCTTTACTGCTAATAGTCCTTTTTTTTATATATATACCACATTTTTTTTATCCATTCATCTGTTGAAGGGCACTTAGATTGGTTCCATATCTTGGCTATTGTGAATTGTGCTGCTATAAATGTGGCCACATCAGTACGGTATGCTGATTTTAAGTCCTTTGGGTATAAACCCAGGTGTGGGATAACAGGATCAAATGGTGGGTCCATTCCTAGTTTTCTGAAGAATCTCCATACTGCTTTCCAGAGTGGCTGTACCAATGTGCAGCCCCACAAGCAATGTATGAATGTTCTCTTTCCCCCACATCCTTACCAGCATTTATTGTTACTTATGGTTTTGGTGGTTGCCATTCTGACTGGAGTGAGATGAAACATCAGTGTAGTTTTAATTTGCATTTCTCTAATTGCTTGAGATGGTGAACATTTGTTCATGTATTTGTTGACCATTTGCATTGCTTGTTCTTTGAAGTGTGTGTTCAGTTACTTCACCCATTTATTGATTGAGATTTTTTTTTTTTTTTTTGGTGTTAAGTTTTTGAAGTTCTGGAGATCAATGCTGTATTTGAGGTGCAAGTGTCAAAGATATTTTCCCCATTCTATAGGCTCTCTCTTCATGCTCTTGATTGTTTCCTTTGCTGTGAAGAAGCTTTTTAGTTTGATACCATCCCATTTATTTTATTTTATTTTTTTATTTATTTAATTTTATTTTTTTTTAGGTACAGGGGATTGAATCCAGAGGCATTCCACCACTGAGCAACATCCCCAGCCCTATTTTGTATTTTAGTTAGAGACAGGGTCTCACTGAGTTGCTTAGGGCCTCGCTCAGTTGCTGAGGCTGGCTTTGAACTCGCGATCCTCCTGCCTCAGCCTCCCAAGTGCTGGGATTCCAGGCATGCACCACCGTGCCCAGCAATTCCATCCCATTTATTGATTCTTGATTTTTCTTCTTGTGCTTTCAGGAGTCTTGTTGAGGAAGTCAGTTCCTAAGTCAATATAATAGAGAGTTGGGCCTACATTTTCATCTGGTATGTGTAGGGTTTCTGGTCTGTTGCCTAGATGTTTGATCCAGTTTGAGTTGAGTTTTGTGCAGGGTGAGAGATAAAGATATAATTTCATTATGCTACATATGGACTTCCAGTTTTCCCAGCACCATTTGTTGAGGAGGCTATTTTTTCCTCAATGTAAGTTTATGGCACCTTTTTCTAGTATGAGATAACTCTATTTATGTATGTTCATCTCTGTATTTCCTATTTTGTTACATTGGTTTTCATGTCTGTTTTGGTACCAGTTCCATGCTGTTTTTGTTACTATGGCTCTGAAGTATAATTTAAAGTCTGGTATTGTGATGCCCCCAGCTTTACTTTTCTCCCTAAGAATTTGGCTATTCTGAGCTTCTTTTTTTTTTCCAAATAAATTTTATGATTGCTTTTTCTATTTCTATGAAGAATGTCATTGAGATTTAAATATGAATTGCATTAAATCTGTTTAGTGCTTTTTGTTGTATAGCCATTTTGATAATATTAATTCTGCCTAACCAAGAACATGGGAGAGTTTTTATTCTTCTAAGTCTTCTTCAATTTCTTCTTTCATGTTCTATAGTTTTCATTGTCAAGGTCTTTCACCTCTTTTGTTAGATTAATTCTTAAGTATTTATTTATTTTTTTTTATTTTTGAGGCTGTTTTCAGTGGGATAATTTTCCTAATTTCTTTTTCAGCTGATTCATCATTGTTGTGCAGGCATGGGTGTTAAGTTCATATCCTGCTACTTTCCTGAATTTGTTTATAGCAGTTTTCCTCTGGAGTTTTCTAAATATATGATCATGTCATCAGCAATAATTGGAGCTCTTTCCTATTTGTATGCCTCTAATTACTTTCTTTTGCCTAATTGCTCTAGCTAGAGTTTCAAGAACTATGTTGAATAGAAGTGGTGAAAGAGGCTATCCCTGTTTTGTTCCAGATTTTAGACACACACATATACACACATGGACACACACACACACACTTATATGTATTTCAAATATATATAAATAAATAACAATGTTGAGATATTTTTCTACTATTCCAATTTTTTCTAGTGTTTTGAACATGAATGGATGCTGTATTTTGTCAAATGGTTTTTCTACATTTATTGATATAATCATGTGATTCTTGTCTTTCAGTCTATTTATGTGGTAAATTATACTTATTTGATTTCCATACATTGAACCAACCTTGCATCCCTGGAATAAAACCCACTTGATCATGGTGAATGTGTTTTGTATTTTGTATGTGATTTGCAGGTATTTCATTAAGAATTTTTGCATGTATATTCATTTTCATCTGAAGTTTTCTTTCCTTGTTTTGTCTTTGTCAGTTTTTGGAATCAGGTGATACTATCTTCATAGAATGAGTTTGAAATGGTTCTCTAATTTCCTATTTCATGGAATACTTTGAGAAGGATTGGTGTTAGTTCTTTCTTGAAGGTCTGGAAGAACTCAGCTGAGAATCCATCTGGTCCTGGGATTTTCTTTGTTCTTAGGCTTTTGATGATGGCATTTTCATTTTTTTTTTTCAGGCTTCAAACACTTTTTAAGTTAATATGGATGAAATTGATGGAACTCAGTTCCTAGAATTCTTACTCTGGACTCAGGCCAGTGCAACTCTTTAATGTCCTGTTTCTTTTTTTTTTTTAATTTATTTTTTATTTACACAGTTCATATAATCTAACATTTACATAGGGGAATACTGTCTGTCTCAGTCTACTATTTTTCCTGCCCCCATCCCCTCCCATCCCATTTTCCTCCACACCATCCATACTTTCTCCATTCTTTCCTATCCTCCCCATAACCCCTGGAAGCCCCCCACCCCTCCACCCCACCCCTGTTAGGTATCAACATCCACTGATCAGAGAAAACATTCGGCCTTTGTTTTTTTGGGCTTGGCTTATTTCACTTAGCATGATATTCTCCAACTCCACCCATTTACCAGCAAATGCCATAATTTTATTCTTTTTTATGGCTGAGTAATATTCCATTGTGTATATATACCACAGTTTCTTTATCCATTCTTCAATTGAAGGGCATCTAGGTTGGTTCCACCATCTAGCTATTGTGAATTGAGCAGCTATGAACATAGATGTGGCTGTGTCCCTATATTTTGCTGATTTTAAGACCTTTGGGTATAAACCGAGGAGTGGGATAGCTGGGTCAAATGGTGGATCCATTCCAAGTTTTTTGAGGAAACTCCATACTGCTTTCCAGAGTGGCTGCACCAATTTGCAACTCCACCAGCAATGTACAAGTGTGCCTTTGTCCCCATATCCACGCCAATACTTGTTATTGCTTGTATTCCTGATAATAGCCATTCTAATAGGAGTTAGATGAAATCTTAGGGTAGTTTTAATTTGCATTTCTCTAGTTACTAGAGATGATGAGCATTTTTTCGTATATTTGTTAATAGCCTGTATATCCTCTTCTGTGAAGCGTCTGCCCAGTTCCTTAGCCCATTTATTGATTGGGCTCTTTGCATTTTTGATGTACAGTTTTGTAAGTTCTTTATAAATTTTGGAGATCAGTGCTCTGTCTGAAGTGTGTGTGGAAAAGATTTTTTCCCACTCTGTAGGCTCTCTTTTCACATTCTTGATTGTTTCTTTTGCTGAGAGAAAGCTTTTTAGTTTGTACCCATCCCATTTATTGATTCTTCCTTTTATTTCTTGCGCTCTGGTGATCTTGTTGAGGAAGTAGGTCCTAAGCCAATATGAAGAAGATTCGGGCCTACTATTTCTTCTTTTGGTGAAGAGTCTCAGGTCGAATTCCTAGATCCTTGATACATTTTGAGTTTAGTTTTGTACAGGGTGAGAGATAGGGGCTTAATTTCATTTTATTGCATATGGATTTCCAGTTTTGCCAGCACCATTTGTTGAAGAGGATATCTTCTCTCCATTGCATGTTTTTGGCACCTTTGTCTAGTATGAGATATCTACTTATGTGGGTTTGTCTCTGGGTCCTCTATTCTGTACCATTGGTCTATCTGTCTATCTTGGTGCCAATACCATGCTGTTTTTATCACTATTGTTCCGTAGTAGAGTTTAAGATCTGGTATTGTGACCTGCCAAGGATTGTTTTGGCTATTCTGGGTCTTTTGTTCTTCCATATGAATTTCATGATTGCTTTTTCTATTTCTGTGAGGAATGTTGTAGGAATTTTTATTGGAATTGCGTTAAATTTGTACAGCATCTTTGGAAGTATGGCCATTTTGATTATATTGATTCTTCCTATCCAAGAACATGGAAGATCTTTCCATCTTCTAAAGTCTTCCTCAATTTCTTTCTTTAATGTTCTGTAGTTTTCATTGTAGAGGTCTTTCACCTCTTTTGTTAGATTGATTCCCAAATATTTTATTTTATTTAAGACTATTTTGAATGGAGTTGTTTTCCTCAATTCACTTTCAGATGATTCATCACTTACGTAGATAAATGCATTTGATTTATGTGTGTTTATTTTATATCATGCTATTTTGCTAAATTCATTAATTAGGTCTAAAAGTTTCCTGGTGGAGTTTTTTGGATCCTCTAAATATAGGATCATGTCATCAGCAAATAGTGACAGCTTGAGTTCTTCTTTTCCTATTCGTATACCTTTAATTTCTGTGGTCTGCCTAATTGCTCTGGCTAGCATTTCCAGCACAATGTTGAATAGAAGTGGTGACAGTGGGCATCCCTGTCTTGTTCCAGTTTTTGGAGGGAATGCTTTTAGTTTTTCTCCATTGAGAATGATGTTGGCAGTGGGCTTAGCATAAATAGCCTTTACAATGTTCAGGTATGTTCCTACCATCCCTATTTTTTCTAGTGTTTTGAGCATGAAAGGGTGTTGTATTTTGTCAAATGCTTTTGCAGCATCTATTGAAATAATCATATGATTCTTAACCTTAAGTCTATTGATGTGATGAATTACATTTATTGATTTCTGGATGTTGAACCAACCTTGCATCCCTGGGATAAACCCCACTTGATCGTGGTGCACTATCTTCTTAATATGTTTTTGTAAGTGATTTGCCAGAATTTTGTTGAGGATTTTAGCATCTATATTCATCAGAGATATTGGCCCAAAGTTTTCTTTTCTAGATGTGTCTTTGTCTGATTTTGGTATCAGAGTGATGCTAGCTTCATAGAATGAATTTGGAAGGGTTCCCTCTTTTTCTATTTCATTAAATACTTTCAGGAGTATTGGTATAAGTTCTTCTTCGAAGGTCTTGTAGAACTCAGCTGAGAATCCATCTGGTCCTGGGCTTTTCTTGGTTGGTAGGCTTTTGATAGCTTCTTCTATTTCATTGCTTGAAATTGATCTGTTTAAATTGTGTATATCTTCCTGGTTCAGTTTGGGAGGATCATATGTCTCTAGGAATTTGTTGATGTCTTCAAGATTTTCTATTTTATTGGAGTATAGGTTTTCAAAGTAGCTTCTAATTATGTTTTGAATTTCAATGGTGTGATATTTCCTTTTTCATCACAAATTTTAGTAACTTGAGTTTTCTCTCTCCTTCTCTTTGTTAGTGTGGCTAAGGGTTTATCTATTTTGTTTACTTTTTCAAAGAACCAACTTTTTGTTTTGTCAATTTTTTGAATTGTTTCTTTCGTTTCAATTTCATTGATTTCAGCTCTGATTTTGATTATTTCCTGTCTTCTACTACTTTTGATGATAAACTGTTCCTCTTTTTCTAGGGCTTTGAGATGTAAGGTTAGGTTGTTGAGTTGTTGACTTTTTATTCTTTTCTTGAATGCACTCAATGCAATGAATTTTCCTCTTAGTACTGCTTTCATAGTGTCCCAGAGTTTTTGATATGTTGTATCGTCATTCTCATTTACCTCTAAGAATGTTTTTAATCTCCTCCCTGATGTTTTCTGTTATCCATGCTTCTTTTAATAGCATATTATTTAGTCTCCAGGTGTTGGAGTAGTTTCTGTTTTTTCTTTTGTCATTGATTTCTAATTTTATTCCATTATGATCCGAAAGAATACAAGGTAGTATCTCTACTTTTTTTCATTTACTAAGGGCTGCTTTGTGGCATAACATATGGTCTATTTTAGAGAAGGAGCCATGTGCTGCTGAGAAGAAAGTGTATTCACTCATTGATGGATGGAATATTCTATATATGTCTGTTAAGTCTAAGTTATTTTGAGCTCTATGGTTTCTTTGTTTAGTTTTTGTTTGGTAGATCTGTCCAGTGGTGACAGTGATGTGTTAAAGTCACCCAGAATTATTGTGTTGTGGTCTGTTTGATTCCTGTAATTGAGAAGGATTTGTCTGATGTACATGGATGGGCCATTGTTTGGGGCATAAATATTTATGATTGTTATGTCTTCTTGATTTATGGTTCCCTTAAGCTGTATGTAATGTCCTTCTTTATCCCTTCTGACTAACTTCAGCTTGAAGTCCACTTTATCTGATATAAGGATGGAAACGGCCTTTTCACTAAGGCCGTGTGCATGATAGGTTTTTTCCCATCCTTTCACCTTTAGTCTGTGGATGTCCTTTTCTATGAGATTAATCTCTTGAAGGCAACATATTGTTGGATCTTTCTTTTTGAACCAATAAATCTGCTGATATCCATACTGGTTCCCCCTATATGTAATCTGTTTCTTTTCTCTCACAGCCTTTAAAATCCTATTTTTATTTTGGACATTAGGCATTTTCATTATAATGTGTCTTGATGTGGATCTGCTGTAATTTTGTGCAATTGGTGTTCTGTAAGCCTCCTGCAGTTGAGTTTCCTTTTCATTCTTCAGGTTTGGGAAATTTTCTGATATTATTTCATTGAATAGGTTGTTCATTCCTTTGGTTTGTATCTCTGTGCCTTCCTCAATCCCAATAACTCTTAAATTTAGTCTTTTCATGATATCCCATGGTTCTTGGAGGTTCCATTCATGATTTCTTACCATCTTCTCTATTTGGGCAACTTTATTTTCAAGATTCAATATTTTGTCTTCATTGTCTGAGGTTCTGTCTTCTAAGTGATCTTGTCTGTTGTTGATGCTTTCCATTGAGTGTTTAATTTGGTTTATTGTTTCCTTCATTTCAAGGATTTCTGTTTGGTTCTTTTTCAGAATCTCTATCTCTTTGTTGAGTTGATCTTTTGTTTCCTGTAGTTGCTCTTTCAGCTGCTTATTGGAATGGTCAATCATTGACTGAACTTGCTCTTTTAACTCATCATTTGCTTCTCTGAACATTTTAATCATGTATATTCTGATTATACATATAATCATATATATCCTTTTCTGGCATTTCTTCTACCATGCTGTCATCGGATTCTATTAGTGTAGAATCTTTGGAACACTTTCTTCCCTTGTTTTTTCATGTTGTTCATGTATCTTCCCCTCCAGCAATGCAGATCTAGGGTATTGTAGTTTCTGCCCTATAGGCTTAGTGACCCTATAGTTTTCTGAAACCTCTTCTTTAAGGGGGGGAATCAATATTAGCAACACCCAGTACAGACAATATGCAGCTGTTAACCAAATAGCCCCTATGAAGACTATTGTTACACTAGTCTTTTTGTTACAATATTGTTACAATATTGTCATAATTAACAGAGAGGATGAGTTCTATTATTATCTACAGTATAACAAATAGATTTGCAGTGAGGACTCGCAGTTTCTAATGGAGGACAAAGAGGATGGGGAGGGGTGTAGGCTGTAACTGTTAACAGTATAAGAAAAGAGTATGAAGAAATTCTAGATCATAGGAAGAGAAAAAGCCCTTGAAGAAATAGGTCAACAAAAGGAAAGTAGAGAGCAAGAAAAGTGTAGAAATAAAAGTTTAAAAGCTATCACAAAGGAGAAAAAAAATATGCACTATAACCATCATATCCTATTCAAACCTCCCAGTCTTTAGTAGCCTGAGGCATTCGAGCTACCTGACAATGAGCTTTCAGTCTCCAGTGGGCGTCTCAGGATGGGATTTGCCCCAGCTAATGACAGTTTTCGCGGATAATCCAAAATGGCTGCACTGGGTTCTAAACGTGTTGGCAAATGGTGAGCTGCAGCGCAGGGCGTGGGCACCGAGACTGTGTGGGGTGCAGATGGTCAGGCTGGGCCCCTGGAGGAGGGGTGCTGTCAGTCAGGCTGGCAGTCCTGCAGCTCCTGGCTTTTTTTTTTTTTTTTCCCAAAATAGCGGCAGCCACGTGTAACCAAACCTGTGGGTACTGTGATGGTGAATTTCCAGGCAACAGCAGGCAGCTGGTGATCCACTGACGGTCCGTGGGCTCCGCAGGCTACTGGTGGACCTTGGTTGGTGGGCGATGAGTAAGTGAGAGGCAGGCGATGGGCAGGCCAGAGGCAAGCAGACAGGCAAGTGATGGATGATAGGCCGCGGTCAGTGAGCAATCTGCACTCAGATGTAGCGCTAGGCTGGTAGACTGCAGGTGATCGAGGTAGACAGATGTGGTAAAGAGCAGGGGATGGATGAGGAGTAGAGACTGCTTCCCAGAGAATCAGATTCTCCTCTTTTCGAATCCTGGGTTACAGAACAACAAGGAACGCAGCCCCCCTCTAGTCCGCCATCTTCGATCCTCTGACATTTTCATTTTTGATGTTTGAAATTAATACGTTTAAATTTTCTATGTCCTCCTGGTTCAAATTGGGTAAGTCATATGTCTCTAGAAATTTGTTGATGTCTTCAAGATTTTCTTTTATTGGAGCATAAGTTTTTAAAATAGATTCTGATTATCCTCTCTATTTCAGTGGTGTCTGTGGTGATATTTACTTTTTCACCATGTATTTTAGAAATTTAAGTTTGTTCCCTTCTTTCTCTTGGTTAGCATGGCTAAAGATTTATCAATTTTATTTATTTTTCAAACAACCAACTTTTTGTTTTGTTGATTAAAAAACTTTTTTTGATTCAATTTCATTGATTTCAGCTCTAATTTTAATTATTTCTTGTTTTATACTGCTTTTAGTGTTGACTTGTTCTTCTTTTACCAGGGCCTTGAGATATAATGTTAGGTAACTTATTTGGTGATTTTCTATTCTTTTAATGAGTGAGCTCTGTGTTATTGTTACCATCTAGGGGTGCTGGGTTTGTTGTCTTTGTGTATCAAAGAATTGAAGAACAGGACACAGAGACAGCTAACAAGAAGTATGTTTATCACAAAGGCATCAGAGATACAGAGGTAGACTTCTCTGAAGGGAAGGAGCCCCAGAGCTGGAATCAGTGGGGGAGTTTTGGCTTGTTCTGTCTAAGGTCTCTGGAATTTCTTCCTTTCATTATCTCCTCCCCTGTCCACATGCTCCTCAGTATTATTGATTAGTGCCCCCTCTGTCACATGTATGTTTTAGTTTTTCTGTTGGATTCCCCACTAAGGAGCAGGGATAAAGAACTGTCTGTCTGATTGTGTCCTCTGCTTGTGTCCACAAGCACTTTTGTCAAGCAGGAAGTTGACCTCTCCATGCTCCTGTGTTCTGGCCCTGCCCCCAACCTCCTCACTTGCCATTTTGCCCTGGCTGCCTAAGCCCTTCTGTAGCTTCCTATGAACTTTTCTCTGATTACAAATTTGTAATGTCCCAGAGATTTTGACATGTTCTATGCCTATTCTAATTTACCTCAAAGTCTTTTTTTATTTCATCCCTTATTTCTTCTGTTACCCATTGGTCATTCAATATTGTATTATTTAGTCTCCAGACATTAGAGTATCTTCTATTTTTCTTATATCATTGATTCATAATTTCATTCCTATATGATCTTATAGAATGCAGGGTATTATCCCTGTTTTTTCTTTTTCTTTTTCTTTTTTCTATTTGCTAAGCATTGCTTTGTGGTTTAAGATATGGTCTATTTCAGAAAATGATCAATGTGATGCTGAGAAGAAAGTGTATTCAGTTACTTATGAATGAAATAGTCTATGTATGTTTGTTGAGTTTAGTTCTATAGCTTCTTTGTTTAGTTTGTATTTGGTGGATCTATCCAGTGATGAGAGAGGTGAGTTGAAATCACCTGGTATTATTGTGTTGTGGTGTATTTGTTTCTTGAAAATTAGAAGGGTTTGCTTGATGTGTCTTGATGCTCCATTGTTAGGGGCATATATATTTATTATTTCAGGTCAGGTTTTCAGACTCAGCTGGAATTACACAGGTCTTCGTACCTGGGTTTGGACCCATACTTGCTGGTCACCATAGCACAATATGAAAAGATGGCTGCTGTCCAGGTTCTTCACTTCCACTGGGAGATACACAGTATCCCTCTTACAGGAAAACAAAGTGCAGCTCACCCACTGGATCAGCTTGACAATGCCTCAATCATTGTCCTTTCTGCTTCAAGACATGCAAATTCGGGTTCTCTTAGTTCCCCTCTTCAATCAGCTTGCGATGAATTCACATCTGCAGCTGTTGGTGAATTGGTTCTTTCTTTCAAAATTTTATTCCACTGTTATGGTATGAGGTATTGATATGATATGAGGTATTCCCCATAAATTCACATGTGACAACATGCAGGAATGTTCAGAGGAGAAACAATTGGGTTGTAAGAGTCCTAACCCAATCAGTGAATTAATCCCCTGATGGGATTAATTGAAGTGGTAGCATGTGGCTGGAGGAGATGGGAATTGGGGCTTGGCTATGGGGTATATATTTTGTGTCTGGAGAGTGGAGTCTCTCTCTGCTTCCTGATGATGTGAGCTGCTTCCCTTGCCACACTCTTCTACCAAGATGTTCTCCCTCACCTTGAGGCCATCGGAATGGGACTGACCTTCTATAGACTAAGACCTTTGAAACTGTGAGCCTTCAAATAAACTTTTCCTCCACTATAATTGTTCTGGTTGGATCATTTAATCACAGCAGCAAAAAAGCCGACTAAAACATCCATCCAACTTTCTGAGTTCATAGCCTGTTCTGAACGTTTAGTATTAAATCCAAGTGGGGTTTCGTTTTTCAACTACCTCAAAGAGATGCTGTCTGTCTGCTTTCCTGGTCTCACGCCACAGAACAGCTTGGGAAGTAACCTCCTCTACTTCATCATTTTGACCCCCTCCTTTTGTTTCTTGTCGAGAGTAATCTTCTGTGGTTTTCTTTTTCTGGGTACACTTTCTGATTGGCAGTTCTTGTCACTATGAATTCTTTGGATGAGATTAGCTATCTTGGCTAATTCTGAATTTGCTGTGGCTATTTAAACAAACTAGCCTATAATGAACAGTGTTTCACAAGGTTTTGCATGTATTCTTTTGTGGTACACATTTAAAAAATAGTTTAGTGTCAGTTGTAAATCAGCATCTATGCAGAAACTATTTTGTATTTATTTAGCTTAGAGCACTCTTAAATGATAATTTTAAAAATGAGTTATGAGTAATTTCCATGTGGTAGCTGACATATTGTTTTACAGACTTAAACAAAGCATGCACATGAGAAATGGAAGAATTCTCCATAAAATATACTACAGTAAACCCTGAATGATGCCTTTCCATAATCAGCTTCTTTATGCTAGTTATGCTTCAAAGTTTCTCAAATCTTAGGCTTTGAAGGTCAATGTGGACATCTTTTTCTTTAAATTTAGTCTCTAAATAGATTTCTAATTATTTTTTTATCCTTATTATTCATAGACAGCCATTAATTTTTTTTTTTTTTTTTTTTTTTGTGGTGCTGGGAATTGAACCCAGGGCCTTGTGCTTGCAAGGCAAGCACTCTACCAACTGAGCTACAGCCTCAACCCCATACAGCCATTAATTTTAAAGTGCTGAAAATCAAAATATTTGTTATGATTATCAATTAAGACAAAGATTACTTAGAATATTCATTTTTCAGCCACAAATCCTGTTTGACTACTTGCTCTAGTTCTTCCAGCACACAATGGTTATAAAATTCTCCTGAGCATGTATTAAAGTGGGTAAAAGCTTATGGATAACTTCCATATTGAAATCTAATCTTTGTTATCTCTCCTTAACCTTCCCTTTTTCTCTGAATTGATTATGCATGGAAAGGACTGTTTTCATTCATAGACACTAAAGCCATTACTCAGGCTAATGACAGTGGATTTTAAAGACTTAGAGTTGGATAAACCTGACAAATCCACTGGCTATTCTGAATGGGCACTTGTGCTGGCGTCCTTAGTATAGCAGTCACATTCAGAGTACCACTGAAGTCACTCTTCCTGCAAGGATGTTGAAATGGATGACATGGAGCCCTTTTTGAGGGCATTTGCTATAACAAAATCTCATAAGCTGTGTCATCTTTACAGCACAGCCCCGTAATCATGATGGCTGATCTCTATTACTGCAGAAAGTTCAACTGATTTTATCTGTAACACTAACAGGACGTTCCTGAATGCCACTGTTTTGACTACATAAATGTGTTAAGCAAGCCTGTCCTTCAGTGATAAAAGACTGGAGGTTGCAATTTCAAAGCAAGGTGCCCCATGGAAATGTGAGTGAGCATCTCGAAACCTCAAGGAGTATGAAGGTAACAATTAGGCTTGGAAAATTCCCTGCGGGAAATATCATGCTTTGCTTTATTCCAAGATTCTTGTGTTCCTGTTGTGGTGCTATGATCTTCCGTGTTTGAAACCAAGATGAAGTGAACCTTCATCTTCTATTGAAAGGCCTGACCTTCAGTTTCCTGTGATCATGTGGCTAAAAGAGATAAAAGAGACTTTCTTTCCAGTAAGATTGTCTAATGGGCATTGGCAACCTTTTCAACTCCTCTGTCAAACTGGGTGGGGCATGCTGGAGTAAGATATGTTCCCGCTGAGTAACCTTTACAAGTGATTTGACATTTTAAGTGTCTCTTGTTCCATTCATTGGGGCTTATCTCTATTTTCAGAGTAGTGGTGGAATCGGTTAGAAGAAAAAGGGGCATAAACATGGATGGGAAGAGATACAGAGAGTAGATGGGTCAAGTGGCAGGCAGACCCATCTGTTGACTACTTAAATGTGTTAAGCACATTTGCTTAACTTGTGATAGTTTGCTGTGTTTCAAGGTTCTTTTGTTCTTTTTATTGTGCTGTGATCTTCTTTCTGTTTGCTTTTATCTGCTGTGATATATTTCTGGAATTGACAGAGCTGGGTTGAGAGTCTGGGGTTCTTGCTTATTATTTAAGTTGTTTTTATATATCAGTCTATTATTCTGTGGCAGTATTAATCTAGTTTATCTCTGTTTCCTATATATCGTCATTCAGTGGTACTAAGGAAGAGATGGCGCTCCATCATCAATTTCATTTCTAAAGCAAAAATACCTTCCCTGTCATTTCATTGGTTAAAAACATGTACTTTTCCCTATTGCCTGCCCTAAAGAAAGAATTCAAGTCTTTAGTTTGGAATATGGAACCTTTTATGATTAAGGCTTCACTTACTTTCCTTTTTCCTGCTGCCTGTCCCAACATATGCTCTGCTAAGCCACAGTGATCCATCAGCATACCTGGTGTACAGTTGAGTTTGTGTAAAATAAATCAGAGCCAAAGTCTCCAGCATCACACACTGGCAGCTGCTCTTCTTCCTGTACTACTTTCAAATCCCCTTACTTCCACGCCACACCTCTGTTTGTAATTTCTTTCATTTAACATTTTTATAGTTGGTTGGTCAGTTATTTCAAGTCTGTTATGTTTACTTAGTGGTACTTATGACTTTGTGATTTTTATCCTGCTTTCTTGACCGTTTCCTTTAAGATACATGGCTGAAATTTCTGACATTTCAGGGTCTGTGCCATCTTCTTCCTATCTTCTTAGGACAGACATTGAAATGCTGGAGACTGCAGTCTCTGTGCTTTACTGCATCTCCTTAGCTGCAGGTCCAGCAATATCATCTCTTGACAGTCATGAAGGGTCAAAGCTATTTGTTAGCAGAATTAATTACAGAAAGAGATGACATAGAATGTAAGTTTATTTGCAGAATGTGCTCAGTCCAAGGACTATTCAGTGAATGCTCATTGGCTGAGAGCTGTTGCATAATGGCATATTAACTCTTATTGGCTAAGGGTGTAAAACACAGTTTTCTGGGTAGATCTCATTAATAAGAATGTGATGAGTGCTCTGAGGATGTGCAAAACACACATAATAACAACATATGTGTGTGTGTGTGTGTGTATATGTGTGTGTGTATATATATATATAACCTCCTAACTTCCAATAGAGAATGCCCAGGGATGAATAAAAAAATTTTTAATAAAAAATTAATACTTGCAGGGATGTACAGGGACTAAGTAGGGCATATGTGTACTATATATTCCCCCAATGTGCTTTTTTGTTTTACATTTTCATGTGTGATCCCTAGATTTTTTTCTTTACCTAGAATATACCTTAAAATTGATCTTCTCAACTTGGTGAGGTTGGCAACCATATTTTCATTTGTGAATAGCAATTGGCAATGCCATCTCTATGGTAAGCTATCTTGTTTCCATCCCTACCCATGGCATTTGTCACACTTGCTTTTATGTTCCTATAGCACCTTGAACTAATTTTATCGTGCAAGTCATCCTAATGATTAGACCCCAGTCTATATAAATGTAGTAATTAAGGATATGTTTCTATTCATAATTTGTCATCTGATTGCCAAAATGTCTTTCAAAGCTGAGTAAGTATCATTGAAATATCTAAGCACCCCTTCAAGGAACTTTGCTTGAGCTCCTAATGATAGGACTTGGTCAATTCTTGGTTCAACTTCAACCTCACTACAACTTTTTCAGGAAGGTTCAAAGGGTTTCTGTTAGATAGGTGAGACAGATTCCAAATTGCATGGAAATCCAGGGAGGTTTTTTGTGAGGCTAGGGGAATGGATAGAGGGTGCATTTTGGAGGAACTTGGAATTCTCTGGAATTGTAGACCTAGCCACCATAGATTTTGGCAGGCACCTGGCTTTGGAATCAACCTGAACTTGTGTTAAAGCATGGAGGAAAGAGTAGAGTGATGCAAACCTTTCATTACCCTCAAAATAAGATGGCTGAGCTTAAAACCACTCTTCTTTTGGTAAATTTGCATTTAGTGTATTATTTTAGATATTGATCTCTCCCATTGGGCCACAAAAATGTTTGTAACTTTGGGTAGGTCTATATGCCTGGGATACCCCCACATAGATTAACCTATAGTTTGATTCTTCCAGATGATAATTATCATAGATGGAGTTTTATTAGATGAATTATTATCACAGGAGTGTTTTCCTTGAGTTATGGTCCTATTGGGAGAGAAATGACTGCCTATGAAGAAAAGAAAACAAAATTCACAAATAAATGTTTTTGAGGCTGAATCATATTCATTTGATAGTTTATGTGGATGGAATGTTACAAATCTTCTCATTTCTTCTTTGTTTCTTATGAAGGGAGGCAGAAGAGAAACAATGTCTAATGAGTCAGAAGCTCTCCAAATGTCTAAAATATATTTTATGTCATTCTCCTGAAATTGCTTCACTTTGGCAACTGAGGAAGTTGAGGCTCAAAGATGCTAAGGTGACAAATTTAGTAAGGTATTGCCCATGTTTTGAAACCAGTGCTCTCAGTTTCCAAAACACACTATCACACTATCTTTCCATAAAAGTAACAGAAAGAGCAAAAGATTTTTAATATCTTGCTTTTTATAATGACTTACTCTGGCAATCTCAAAACCACAATATTATCTGTAAATAAGTACTATAAGTTATAATTAAAAACACCAGTGGCTATGGTAGAAAAACGTTAACAAAAACTGCTAGAGTCATTTTAGTGACTGTGTGTACCCTGTGTGGCCCTGATTTATTTTTTAAATTCAAGAGACATTGATAACTTCAAAAATGGAGAAGCTGTGGATGCTTATCTAAAGCAAACTTTCAAACTTCTAAGTGAGATTTTCCTATCAGAGAAAGTGACTGTGCCCAAGGATACATTTCATTTGGGCCTATGGTGCTTGTTAGGTGCTTTCATGTTTTAGAAAATATGTTTTAGGAAAAGTGCAGTTCTGAATGCTACATTTCAAGAGTCAGAATTTAATATTTTAGAATTTAAAAGACTTATTTCTGAACATAAAAGTTTACTAGGTTGTGATAATAACTTTTTTTTCACATTTGGTGAAATTTAACCTTTAACAGAATTATATACCAGTTCTAAATGGTCTAATTTCTCTGACACAGACTTACACTAAAATACCAATTTTCATTTTAATATTTTAAAGGTTATTGAGGTAGATTAAGCAAGTATTTAAGAAAGTAAGTATGTTTGACACCATCCATTCTACCTTATAATAATATAATTTCTACAGATTTTTGACATTTAACAAGGGGTCTATAAATGTCTCTGCCCTTAGGATAATTTTTCTACCAAAAAAAGCATCTAAACTATAAGATCATAACTTTCCTGATTGTGGAAAATTTTATTTTAGTTACATCTTCAAATGCAAAACAAGAAGAGTCATGGTCACACAGAAATATATATTGCTGCTTACAAATTCCATTATGTAATGTATTGATATAAACTAAATAGTCATTGGTCCATATTGAACCTTCTCTGTAAAAATTATAAATAAATGTAACTTTGTTTTAGGTACCAGATTTTTCAAGATTATTGAGAGGTTTGATGGTTCTTAGAGTTTTTTTTCCCCTCAAAGAATACCTTTACTGTTTTCTCCCCTAGGAACAAGTGCTATTCTGAAAGATTCTGGAAGATTTCTGTCATCTTATGAGGTGGATAGTACTATTTTCTTTATCTTACAGTTGGGAAAACTAATGTACAGAGTTGGAATAATTTGCCCAATGTCTTACAGCTTGTCCATGAGGAGCCAGGATTTCAACCTGGGTGGGCCACCACTTACAGAGGACTCAAAATTCTTTCTTTTATTTTCTGACTCTGCTTTGCGTGTGCTGCTGAGAAGATGACTACTACATTTCATATGCGGGTCACTCCAGTCTGACCACGTCATTGCTTATCTTGCCAAATTTTGGGGCATGCTCTTGTATAAAGTCAGTTGAGATTTGTAGGGGGAAGGAAGGAGAGACCAGGAAAAAGGAGGCTAATCTGTAAGATTTCAGGAATCTAGAAAATACTGAGGATATAGTCAAAAGTGAAAATCTTGCTTTGGCTTCAGACACGAGGGTCTGGTAAGTGCAGAAGAGGAGCTCTTCAAGTATAGGGAGTAGAATAAAGAGTAGGGATAGAGAGGTCTTCTTTAGGTGTTAGAAGAACTGAAAGAAACTTTTTTAAAAGTTTGGAATAACTTTGCACATTAAACTGAACTAAAATGGATTCAGTGATCACGCCCTAAATGACTTTAAGTAATATAACCACTGTGTTAGTCCTATTATTCATACTACTAGCTCTTTAGGGGAAAAAAAAGGAATAATCTTCTGACTGGTTGAGCCTGTGATGCTTCTGCTTTTTTTTTAATTAGCTGCTGAAAAATGCACAGTGATTTGCTATTTGCATTAACATGGATGGTTGACTTCCATGCAATTATATAAAACTTCATAGGTATAGAGACATTACATGAACTCCTGGCACTCCATTGCTGGGACTTCCTCAGGCAACAGTCTGGATCAGATCACCTGTATAAGTTTGGTTGACTGGAGAAAGTAGAAACTACTCTATATACTTCAATAAGAGCGGATGTAATAACAGGCTGTTGGGTAAGTAGGTGACAGGTCTAGGCCTAATGAGGGACAGTAGAATAAATCAGAGGTTAGCAACTGCAGGGAGCTACTAATGCCCTTGAGGCTGGCAGGACAAGGGGTTATCTGGACGGAGATAAAACTAAGGCAGGCACCAGGGAGGCACAGTTGTTTCTTAAGGATGTGGAGCAATGGAGATGTGGTTACTCCAGGAGATGCCTTTGGGGCAGAAAGAGAAATGCCTTTCAAAACACTTTCCAACACAGCCGAAACCAGTGCTAAGAGAGCCTGAGAAAGCAATTAGAAGGAGAAAGGCTGGGAACAGATCTGGGAGCAAGTAATGATATTCGCACATTTATTGGTTATATGTTTCCTAGAATAGGAACATCTTTTAAATATGAAATAACATCTAGGCATTTGTGAGATTAAATTTCCCCATGTCTCTAGCCCATCCATACCTGGGGACAAAACCATAGTAACATCCAGGTGTCCTCCAGCATGGTTCCAAGCCTTAATTCATGTTCCTCAAAAATAGTTGGGTATTTAATAGGCTTGAAATATATTCCTCTTTCTTAAGAGTTGGCAATCCATCCTTCTGCCCCTTCTGACACTAGCTGATTGGCACAAAGAACAGGAAATGAGGGTAAATTACACTCCTAATGATAACTTCATGTGTCCCTAGATCCCAATTTCCTGATTTTGAATAAGATCTTACACATGTTCTCCCACTCCTCAGGTGGACTCTACAGACCCCCACATTGCAGTGGTGACATTTCCTGCCTCTGCTCCTTCTTAAAAACTCTCACCAGGGACTATAATAACTTTTCTCTCTTCTTCCTGGTCCAGGTCAGATCACAAAGCACTTCTACTCTTGTCTACTGAGACCAATTATATTTCTCATTTTTCTTTATTATATAAGTGATACATGTTCACTGAAAATAAATTAGAAAATGAAGATAAACCAAACTAATAAGCCCCTACCCAAAAGTTGACAATAGATTATATAACAATAGTGGTCCCATAAGATTATAAGGAACTGAGAATTTTTTTTTTGTCTAGTGATGTCATAGGTATCACAATATCTTGCACATGCATTTACTCACATGTTGGAAGTAGTGCTGGTGTAAACAAATCTGTGCTCTCAGGCATAGAGAAGTTTAACCCATACAATTGTGACTAGTGCATGAAACTTGATAGTGATAACAAATGATTATGTTACTGATGTATGCATTGACTATCTTATACTCTAATCATTAGAGTGTATTCTTTCAACTCATAAAAACATTTACTGCAAAACAGTGTGCTATGTTATGCCAACAGAAGCCTCCGACATCTGCTGTTTACCACATCTCTAGTGCCTCAAGAGGTCTTGTCTGTGACTGACTTATACCATCTAGGTTTATGTAAGCACATTCTATGATGTTTCAACAATTACGAAATCACCTAATGACACATTTCTTGTCATTAAATTATGCATGATTCTATTGAGATGCATATAGAGATGTCAAAAATGCATTTAATGGCCATATACTAATTTGTTAGAATACCCCAATATTTTAATCTACTATTTTAATATAGATATTCCCTATTATTATATATATTGATTATTTCCATCCTTTATAAATAATATCATCACAGATACCTGTGTAGATGTTGATAATCTCAAACATAATCTCTCACCTGTTCTATTATTAAGGGTTGGGGTAAAAAGGGTAGTCTTCAGGAATTCTTTTCAAGAGGGAATGTGAATTGTTATGGTTTGGATGTGAGGTGTTCTCTAAAAGCTCATGTGTTGGGCAATGCAAGAATTTTCAGAGGTGAAATGATTAAATTACGAAAGCTGTAACTTAAATCACTAGATTAATCTATTTGATGGATTAATAATTTGAATTGATTACTGGGTGGTAATTGTAAGCAGATGGGGCATGGCTGAAGGAAACAGTTCACTTGACATGCCCTTGGAAATTGTGTCTTGTACCTGGCTCCTCTCTGTCTCTTTCTGCTTTGTGGCTGCCATGAGCTAAGCAACTTTCCTCTGCCATGCCCTTCTGTCATGACAGTCTGCCTCAGTTCAGGCCCAGAGCAATGGAGATAGCTGACCATGGACTGAAGCTCTGAAACCATGAGCCCAGAATAAACTCTTACTTCTCTAAGTTGTTCTTGTCAGGTATTTTGGTCACAGATATAAAAAGCTTACTAATATGTGAATGAAGACAAAGACCCATCTACATGGCTTAAATGGTAATAAATTCAATGAACCCTCTATTCTAATAAGGATTCCTTTCTACTGGGTTACTCCAGTAACACAGTTACTCCTCTGGTAAATCAATGCCAAGACTGGGTTTGGTATGCAATGAATTTATTAGAGAAAACACCTCTGAGAGAAAATAGGGAGCCAGCTGGCTGAGATTAAAAGAGCTGCCAGACAACAATTCAGGTCTGACTTCCAATGAGAGAGAGGGGGAGGGGAAGGAGGGAGGATTGGGTGGAAGCCTGCTGGACTGTTGAACAGTTCTAACAAGGGTGTAGCAACCACACTGGGAAGTCATCAAGCCAAAGGTGTCCTTTGGAGGTGTCCTACACTTCCAAGGGGTGGTCCTCCTTGATTATCGCTGGTAGGCACAGCATTGGCTGAGAGCAACCCAGTCATGGCTGGGAGCAGCGGCCTAATGCAAACATGGTGATGGATTTCAGAGCACATCAGTTCAACTACACTCCTTGTCCTCAGAATCTGAGATGCTCATTCTTATGGCTGCCACACCCCAACACTCCTACCACACTCCTAGAATAACTCCTGGTCTGGGGGAGGTAGATTTTCTATGGACTCATTTGTCTGAATTGCCATCATCATAGTATTAGACCTGGTCAAGCCATGAAGTTCAAGGGGCCTGGGTAAGAACACAGATGGTGGCATATTGTTTGTTGACAAATGCACATTGACAATAGCCTGGATTCAAATTTAGAATTCTCAGACTTTTTCACATTTTTGATTGGAATTTGGTGGCACAGAGTGCTATCTTGTCACACCACACCGCTTCAGCCCTCCCTGCCTCCATCCTCACCCCCAGAAGACTGTTAGGCATGTGTTTGAACACTGCAGCATGCACATCCCAGCCTATTCATGTCATCCTACCCTCTGCCTGTGTCTTAGGGGCAGGCATTGATAACAGCATAACATAACTGAGAATTTGTTTTACCACATCCCTCACTAGATTATAAAGCCTATGAGGGCAGTTCTCTGACTCCTGGCCCACAGAAACTGTGAGATAATGAGTGTGTGTTATTTTAAGCTGCTGAGTTTTGGTGATATACAGGCATGGACTGCATTAATTTATTCTTCTAGCACTTGGTGTGCAAATGAATGCTTCCTAAAGAATAAATTTATTGAATGTTTATTGTGTATCTAATAAAGACTTGAGTGTCCACCTTAAGAAACAAAAATCCTGCTAAACCAAAAGTGCAGGAGATCAACTGTAGAGTCACTGCTGAGGGCAGGTAATGAGATCTGAATACCGCATCATCTGGGAGGATATAAAGATTCTGGTTGATGAGATTGTTATTTGTAGAAAAGCTCTATGTCTGGATGCTCACTTGCTAGTGTTGCACATTCATTCCATTAGCCAGTGAGAGATGGAGAAGAAAAGAAACAAAACAAAAGCCAAATAGACAGAGTACTCTAATTCCAGGGAGCAAATACTAAATGTCTTCTGTTGTGAAAGCTAGGAAGAGTGAACTCCTAATAAGCTCCTGGGGTTTCATGAGGGTGGTGGAAGCTTTGTGTGGCTGATCTTTGGTACCTATTCACCAGGAGCATCCTTGCTATTGATACTTGAGAAAGACTGAACAGCCTCCAAGCTAAAAAGATGTCAGCTTTAAAGTCAGGGAGCTGTTCCCCTTCAGAGGTCAGGATGCTGAATAAAGATAATTGCTGTATAATGTATTTATTTTGATGATTAAGAATTTCCTAAAGGTTGACCTGGGTGCCTTACATTTTTTATCTTAGACTTTGCTTCTAATCTGAGACCTTCTCAAGCAATTATTAGGAAATGTCTTGATTTTACAACCCAATTTGTATACTGATCTCTCACAATTTAAGATGTTCTGTTGAAACCTTTGCAGAGGCAGCTGGGTCAAAACTCTGAACCCTGAATAACTGAAATCAGTGTTCTCATGGAGAAGAAAAAGGGAAACACACTTTAGTCAATGAAAACAAGAGAGAAAGAAAAACCCACTGCTCCCTAATGGAGTGATTGCCTTTTGTAGAGATGTCTGAAAATAACCTACTGGGCTCTGACTCCCATTCTAAGTTCAAACATGATGCTCATGGTATAAATTACAAGGCTTTTATTGTGTCATTTTTATGAAGGAGAATGATACATACTATGCTTTAAATTATAGTAATGACCTGCTTATTCAGAGGTGGAATTTCTGACAACCTCTACCCTTGGGAATGCAGTGCAAACTTAGAAGTGAGAAAAAGCATCCTTTAAGGCTGACATTGTGGCTACAAAGGCATGCACTTAACTCAGGGCCGTGGCTTTATTGACTTTTCTTTAGCACACAATTTTTAACAAGCTTGGTTATCTGGTTTCCTGGCTCATAGCAGTCAAAAAACTGCAAACTAGAAAAGAGGCAAAGAAGAGACTGTTGGAAGTGGCCATCAAAATCACAGGGATGGCTGACAGTCTGACAGAGGAGGCAGAGGCAGGAAACTAAAAGGCATTTACAGAGAGAATTACCACCAGGCCAATAAGGACCCCACATTATCCAGAAAAAACACAATTGTGCTCATCATCCCCTGTCAAAGTAGTAAGTAGTTATGTGTAGCAGTGTAATAGTTTGATATTAAACTATGTGCTTTTCCAATTCCTTCTACCTCTTCATTTTTCCTTATCATCAAAACAGCAGTGAAAGTTATCTGTATTACTCTGCTATGCAGACTAGAGATGGTACAGAGAGAAAAGAGTCAAATTCTTGGCCTTTGAGCTCTTGTGCCTACTTTTGTATATCTATAGCAGAGATAAAAGTCTTAAAAGCTATAGAAGAGCTGGAGACTCAGGTTAGAAAAACAGATTTCATGAATTTAAAAAGCTTGACTTTAAATAGTAGGAGATGAAGTTTGGAAGATTTAGAGCATAGCATTTGAACCACAGCCCTTAGTGTGGGCAGCATACCTGATGAGGTAAACACCTTTCTCCTGGTCAGAGGGGATAAGAGAGTGGGAGGAGGGTGTGACTTAGATACTGCCCAGGTTTCTGAAAAGGGTCCTGGACCCATTCAGTGCCTTCACTATTCCTGGTGGAGGGAGTAGTGATTAAAATCTCAGATAGATTTAAGGGGTCTGAGAGCAGTGTCTTTTTTTCCCATAGGAATGATAAGAGACTCTTAGGTAACTATGTGTCCACTAGGACAACAGGATGATAAAATAGTAATATATTGGTGGATTTTCCAGGATACAAGTCTTTCAGGGTTCTCTAGTGTAAGAATCCATCAGAAAGATTTTTATGACCTGCCCCCACCATACACCTCCTAAGTCCCCCCCTGGAGTGGCTGAAATGAACCTGTAACCACTCTATGTACTTCAAGACATCAGAAGGCAAGGTGTGTGGTCCTGGCTGCCACAGGTTAGAGCCGGAAGCCATGAAGATAAGTTAAGGCAGTAAGTTAAGCATGGGAGGTGATGGTTATGTTAATTAACTTGTTATGATCATTCCCTAATGTATGCATATATCAAAATATCACCATACCCCAAGAAGATCTGCAATTATTATTGCAGATAGTAAGAATTAAGAGTAGGAAGTGCAAGTCATGGGGAATGCTCCCCCCTGTGCTCTACTACTGGAATCCAGCACACAGGAAGGAGGAGAGGAAGAACATGAGTGAAGAGTCCTGGATGGACTGAGGAGCAATTGAATTTCAAAGGGGAAACAACAAGTTACCTTTAACTGGCCAAGGTGAAGAAACAATGGCTTGTGAGATACATTTAGCCACAGAGAAGTAAAAAACCTTGTAATTATAATTTTGTATATCCAAGTAGATCTTAAAAAGTATGAAAAGCACTTAAAAGGGTTAAAATGAAAAAGAAAGTTTGGCATGTAAAAGAAACTAAACTTCAGTTATAACATCTCTTCATAATGTCACTATGTCACAGAATCAAAAATAAACACAAATTTTTCAAATATGACAAAATAATGACATTTTTCTTTTTGTGGAAGCCCATGCTTCCTCTTCTATGGCAAAGTCCAAAGAGATTGTCCTTGAAGAAAAACAAAACAAAACAAAAGGAATCTTATGAAAATAAGAGGGAGATCATTAAAGTAAAGGAAAGAAATGGGAAAGGCAGAAAGGGCAAGCAGAGGTACTGTGGAGTGCCACTGATTAAATTATGTACATGTGTGCATATGCCACGGTGAAACACCCACTATTCTATATAATTCACTTGCCCCAATTAAAAAAAAAGATGCTCATTTCTCTGAAGGGGAAAGCTTCCAGACTACAGGTGGTTAAAAGTTCTGAAGCACCAGAATGCATATGATGCAAGTAGTAAGAATACTGATTGTGTCCTCGAAAGGAGGCACATTGTCACTGGTTTTCCTCTGAAGTTGCAAGGATATGCATCTCAGTCTATTGATTCTCTGCATATATCTTTTAGCAAAGGAATGCATTTTCTCAGTTACTCACAGTCTCTGGGTCCTCTTCCGCTCAGCAGCGGTTTTCATACATGATTAGCACTCAGAGAGCATTTTCCACATTAACCTTGTGATGTCTGATAGGGAGGACAGAGACAGATACTGCCTTGCCGAAATGTGTACACATAATCCATAATGAATAAGTGCAGCTCCTCGGTGACCATGACGGGGCATCAACAGCAGAGAGAAGTCCAACTTGAGGAAGGTGCTGAGTCCTAAAGAGCAATATTTCACTATCTGGCTAAGCATACCATGTAAAACCCCAGCAAAGAACTTCCCCATTTGGGCCAGCAAAGGCCTCTGATTACTGTTCCCATTCTGAGTTGTTCCTAAAGAGACTCAGCAGCAGCTGTCCTTAATACCCCTTCTCATTAGGTATTGGTTTAGGTTACACTGAAGGCTGTCCTCACTTGTGTTCTGATCTGGCACATGGAGCCTATTAAGTTTTCCTTATGACTGTCTAGCTTAATCAGGTTTGAAATCCTCATCTTGAATGCACACAACTTTATTTTCTGTCTTCCTAAGAAAAGAACTAAACAAGACTACAATTGACCTCTTGAATTAGTTTGGCTTTTCTCCATCCATGAATCAATATACAATGCCTATGGGCAGTTGGGTATGCTTGTCATTTTACCAAGAGTTGGAAATGATAAAGATTTTAAGCTTTTGAGAAAACAATAGTATGGTCTTTGCTAACTGTGTTCTTTCATGCATTTTGAACACTAATGTGGAGGCCTTCATGTATCACTGTTTATTGGGAATTGAAGTCTTCCTCCAGGAATTATTTTGCAAATGAGTAACACCTAATATAGTACTGATTTTCCCAGTACTTTGCTATTGTCACAATGGAGTCAAATATGAATCAAGGTAGGAATCAAACATCCTGTTATTTTACTAGTGTTGATGTATTTAGGTAGCATTGTCCTGGTTCAATATTTCATTAAGAATTGTCCAATCCTAGGTCTTACTCATTATTTATTACTAGGACATTGTGATATCTTATAAAATGTAAAGTGTTTTTCATGGAAGACTTCAGTGTAAGAAACAGCTGTGAATCTTGTGAAAATGTAAACTCTGATTTATTAGATCTTGAAGAAGGCCTGTAGTTCTATATGTCTAGCAAGTTCTTAGGTGATGCTGATGTTCTATTGACTATACTTCAGTTGCAAGGCTAAAACAAACTTTGTGGTGGGAGAATGATTGGGGAAACTGTCACTGTTCCATCTATTTATATGCAGTATTTTATCTTTATTTGCAGTAGGGTATAGTTGTATTCCTCTCAGCCTCTTCCTATGAAGTTGCTATAATCTGTAGCATGTGGTACATAACTACAGTATGTGATAGGAAAAGCCCCAATATCAGCTCTACTAATGCTGCAGTAATGGTGTGTGGTCCATATAAACTCTTTATATTTCCATAGAAATCTGCCTAGGTCGAGTTGGCCTGCCTTGGGACATGTTGGCTTTCATTCTTATTTCTTCAACAGATCATCTCATTGACATCAAGGCTACTAAAACTTTTGCCTTGATTAAGAAGCAATGACACATGAAACTTTCAACTACTCAAGAGCATAATAGATAAAAGAAGGAACACACTTAGCTCATCAAATCCTTATTGACTGCTTTCTTTATACCAAACTCCATAGGAGCTAGGGATGAAAGAGATGAAATATGTGAGATATGGCAATATTCATATATCCCTATGTAATAAGAGTTAGGTAAATATATGTGTCATCTATCCATATAATAGATTTATAGGGATATATGAATATTGCCAGATGTAATATGTGAGATATGGCAATATTCATATATCCCTATAAATCTATTATATGGATAAATGACACATATATTTACCTAACTCTTATTAACACATACATCTGGCAATAATTTTTATCTGATATTATTATAATGATAATTGCAGAAATGTCATTTCTAAAAATATCTATTTTATTGGTCCTCACATACATAAAGTGTTTGCTCCATCAATAACTCATGGGCTATTGGATTTCAAATTGAATAGCTTGACTCAACAAATGGGGCAACCTAGTTTTTCCTCTTCAGGTAAAGTGAATCTAACCCCGTATTTGAAACTAGACTTAATAAGTGTCTTATCACTTAATTACCTAGCATGCATACATGTGTTTTATGTTTGCTGATGTACACATTTGGATGTTAGAAAAAAAAATTCACAGGTATACCTGTGGCAATTAGAGCAAATCATATTTCATGATTTTGGGATTGTTTCAAAATGGAACCTAATAAATATAGCTAAAACTAATTTTTACAAAAAGGAGAACAAGGTTATGAAGATGGTACAAAATTTGAAGTTACTTTGTTTTCTACAAATTAATCCTTTGTGATCTGGTAGATTTATCAGTATTTTCTATGACATCTACAGTGCTGACAGCTGCTCTGAAGAACGTAGCTGAATTGGTGTGTTAATTGACGTTTTATTTTCAAACATCAGCTTTCTGAGCTGAATTCAATTTCAGTAACATTTAAAAATAATTTTCATAGGCAAATCTGTGCTGGATGCTTCTTTATAAAAGAGAAGACACGGTCCTTTCCCCACAACATGCAGCAAAGGTGTCGATGGTATGATTGGGTTGTCTCAGTCTGTTCGTGAAGCAAAACAAAACAAAATGGCATAGGCTAGGTAATTTATAAATAACAGGAATTGATTCCTCACAGTTTTGGTGGCTGGGATGTTGCATTCAAGACCATGGTTGAGTTGGTGCCTGGTAAGGGCTTGCTTCCTGCTTCCAAGAGTGCTGTGTTGCTGCCTCTTCACATGGCAGAAGTGGCAAAAAAAAAAAAAAAAAAAGGACAAAGCTGTGTCCTCACATGGCTGAAGAACAGAAGAGCCAGGCAGCTCACTAAATAGTCTTTATAAGGGCATTCGTCCCTTTGCTTTGCCTTCATGTTTTAATCCATTCCCAGAGGCCTAACTCTTAATACCACCACAATGGGGGTTGAATTTCAACATGAGCTAGGCATTCCTGTAATCCCAGCAGACTCAGGAGGCTAAGGCAGGAGGATTGTGAATTCAAAACCAGTCTTGGCAACTTAGCAAGGCCCTGAGCAACTTAATGAGACCCTGTTTCTAAATTAAACATTTTTTTAAAAAGGCTGGTGCTGTGGCTCAGGGGTTAAGTGCCCCTGTCCTCAATCCTCAGTACCAAACAAAAACAAAAACAAAACAAAAAAGTTTGGAGGGACACAAATGAAGCTGGGGTCACCCACTAACCTCTGTCTTGGTGCTGGTTTATTTTCTAATATAACAAAAAGAAACCTGACTACTGCAAAAAGAAACAAAAACTAGCCTGGATGTCAAAAGAGGATGAATAAGATTATACTACTCATTCAAGTTGTTTCATTCAAGGATCATTTGTCCGCCCTCACCTCATATTTTACCTTCATGGATTTGGATCTCTAATACTGAAGTTTGAAGTCGCTAATTCTAGAGGCGAAGGATGTGGTCTGTCACTCCTTTTCCCAGTTCCCTGAACAACAGTGATAATCCAAATATTCTTTAGCTCCTGCTGCTGATTGTCAGTGAGAAACTGCTGCATGAAATATGGTTCAGTGAGTTGTTTTTTTATTGTGTAAAAAAAATATAAACCTTATCATCTTAACCAGGTTTAAAGTGCAATGATGTTAACTCTGTGCACAATGCTATACTGCAGCTCTCTACAACTTTGTCATCTTGTATAACTGAAATTTTATTCCCATTGCACTATCCCCAGCACACCCCTAGCACCCACCATTCTACTTTCTGTTTCTAAGCATTTGAATATCTTAGACTGCACATAAGTGAAATCATGCAGTATTTGTTTTTTTGTGGATGACTCATTTCACTTTGCATAATATCCTCAAGATTCATCCATGTCATGGCTTAAGGCAGGATGTCCTTTTTAAAGACTGAATAATATTTCATTGTATGGATATAATGCATTATCTTTATCCATTCAACCATTGGTAGATATTTAGATTATTTCTATCTCTTGGTGAATAATGTTGCTATGTACATGGGTGTGGCTATATTTCTTTGAATCTTATTTTTAATCCTTTTGGATATATACCCAGAAGTGAAATTGCTAAATTGATCGTAAGCTTTTACATTTTTATTTTTATTTTTTTTTTGTGTGTGGAAACTCTATTACTTTTCCTAACAGTGGCAACATTTTATATTACTGTAATTATGCACAATGGCTTCAGTTTTTCCATATCTTCAGCAATACTTATTTTCTTTCTTCTCTTTTTAGAATTGTTGTTCTAAAACAACAATTAGCATTGTTGTTTTGATTTACATTAACTTAATGATTAATGATGTTGAACATCTTTTCATATGCTGCTTGGTCATTTGTAGAGCAGAAATGTCTATTTAAATCTTTTGACAAGTTCTTTTTAAAATTTTTAAATTTGTTCTAATTAGTTGTACATGACAGTAGAATGCATTTATACATTTTGGAAGACCATACATAAATAGAGTGTAATCTCTCATTTTTCTGATTATACAAGTTCTTAACTGTTTTCTTTTACTGTGTTGTTGTTGTTGAGTTATAAGTATTTGTTTTATAGCCCGAATCCTAATTTTTTATGAGATTTGTGATTTCAGTATATTCTCTTGCATTTGTTAAGCTCTGTTGGTGGTTTTCTTTAGTGAATAGATGGTTTTAAGTTTAATGTAGTCCTGTTTATTTTTTGCTTCTGTTACCTGTAGTTTTCTTTTGTCTTAAAGGTGGGGAGGTGGCATTGCTTTTTTCTAAGATGATATTTGGATATTGGTCAAGAAAAACAGTTAATTGATGTTGAATTTCTCAGATCCCAGACCCATGATATTTTTTCTTAAATGTTCAATATTTTCATTCCAAATATAGATTAAGAAATTTTATCAACAAATTTCTAATAATATTTCTCATATAGTAACTGAATAAGGAGTGCAAAGAATATACAAAAATAAAGAAAATATATTCATTTCATGATATCAAACTATATTACAATAAGAGACTTTGATAGCCAACTTCCAAAATGGAAAGATCATGTAAAAGAATCAGTAAAGAGGACTGGGGATATACCTCAGTTGGTAGAGTGTTTGCCTCTAAAGTACAAGGCCCTGGGTTCAATCCCCAGCACCGCCCCCACGCCCCCGCCAGAAACAAAAAAGAATCAGTAAGAAACATTGATCTTGAAATACAAATCTACCTAACAGATCTATATAGAACTTTCCAACTATAGACTTAGAATACAGTCTTTTCAAATTATTCCAAATTACTCTCCAGGATAGATCATTTCTATTCTCTGTCTCCATGATTTCATTTTTATTTAATTAATTAATTAATTAATTTATTTATTTAATTTTTATTTTTTTTATTTACTTATTGATTCATTGAACACAAATGAAGTATAACTATTGTTTCTCTGGTTGTACACAAAGTAGAGTCACACCATCTGTGCATTCATACCTGTACACAGGGCAATGATGTCTGTCGCACATTCTGTTATTTCTCTTACCCCCCCACGCTGACCCCTCCCCTCCCTTCCCTCTATGCTATCTATCCTTCCTCCATTC